>JAPYZL010203045.1:0-10816 GCA_030522825.1 Platygaster orseoliae | reverse complement strand
ATCTTTAGCGCTACTGCTGAGCTAAACAGATTGTTAAAAATGTTACGACATATAAGCTAAAAAAATCAACAAAGTTTTTTCAAGTTTCATTGAAAAAATCAATAATAATAATTTTTGGATTTTAAGGAAATCTTTATAATATGATTTCCAAAGCTCCTGACAATGAATTTAGAAGGTTTTTTCCGAATCCAAAAATTATTACTATTGTTTTTTTCAATGAAACTTGAAAAATCTTTGTTGATTTTTTTAGCTTTTATGTTGTAACATTTTTAACAATCTGTTTAGCTCAGCAGTAGCGCTAAAGATTTACGAATTTTTTGCGCCAAAAATGATGTCAATCTGACCAGATGTAATCGAGAAATCGCGATTTCCAAATTTCGTTTCGGATTAAATCTTCGCCGCTACTCGGCCGAACATCGCTAGTCATCCCCTCCCTTGCCTACTGGGATACGAGGAGTCACGCAGATATCGCGTTATGCTCCGTGCACCTTCAATTATAAAAATCAATCTTGTTGAAATGTGACATATCTACAAAAATACTAGAAAATGCAATAAAATATGTAGGTATTACAAGTTACATACAATGTAAAAGTAACAAAAATCTAGAAAATATTCAAAATATAACTTTTATTATTAGAGCATAGAATTCATAAAAACTATACTTAAATCTAGAGTGATATCAGAAAACCCTTCTCATTCTATAAATAATGAAAAAAAATGAAAAATTCGAAAAGTATTGTAGAACAATTTTACACCTCACTGACTTGAAAATAGCGAAAATCGAATACTATTATATTAAAATTAATAGGTATTCTTAAAGTATGTTACTCTGGACTCTAAAAGTTATATAACTTTCAAATCCTGGAATTCGAAAAACCGAAGAAATAGCACTTTTGCAAACAGATCGTCAAAAATTAAATTTTTGAAAATCTCGAAAGTAATATATAACTTTAATTTTTTTAAAAAAGCCTCTCGAACATTCTTACTGTCACAATAAAAATAATATAATATATTTTATAGTATAAGTATATATAGTATAATCTCATAACAGGAAAATAAAAAACGACTGAATAGCGCTTCTCGTTAAGTATGATAACCCTCTGAATTTTTATAAAAATTCTTTAATATTTTAACCACTGTCTCATCAACTTAACTAATGAATTTACTTTTTTTAAAACAAACTAAGTGTAATGCAAGAAATTGATGTTCATTATTAAAAAAGAGATTCTTAACATCCTCTGCTCCCAAACAATTCACCTCATTACATCACTCAAACTTTCTCGCTACCATCTCCTCCAATCATCATTTCTAGAACCGCGACGAATGTGCAAGTCATAAATACGAATCGATCTCAGCTATTGTTCCACGGTCGAAATAAACGATTCTTATCTCGGCATCAATTTTTTCTCCCCCCGACAAGACCTTCTTCCATCAACTATGGATCACTTTCTCAGTTTAGATCTCTGGGAACATCGTTTTCTTCCCAAACATCTAAATTATGTAAGATTCGACGAAAGCAACGAAGATGATGGATGTCAGATAAACGATGACGAAATTTTTGCAGTTTTAATTAATCTCAGCATCCAGTCCATCTCAGGTTAAAGTACAATAGATTCGTACTATCAAAAGTATAGGAGTAAAATCAGTGATTTTTCTCAAATCTTTAGTATCTCACTTTTCTCTATTTCAACTAGTGAAATTCCACTAATAATAAGTAGTTTTCTACTAATTCAAACTGAATGCGCTTGCTTATGAATTCACATTTGCAAACAATTTCATCATGACAACTTTTAACGAATGCAAGAGACACGAGTGTTTTCTCGTAAAAAATTATAAACGGACAATTTTCCAGAAACGTAATGAAGTTATAGGACCATCAACTTACATCTAGCGTTTTCTTGCTTCAGTGCTTGGAATTGAGCAAATTCTTTTGCCGGCTAATGCACGAGCGAAAGCATAACGCAGAAAAACACAAGTAGATGATATCGTGCATGCACCCATGCGGCCCCGGGTAAGCGGAGGGGCAGCGGGGCGTCACCGCGAACCCCGGGGCCCTTTGTCTCGGGCCCACGGCCGCGCTTTTGCTCTTGAACCCCGGGGTCAGCCCGCGGCATACTTCATGCCATGGCACGGGAATCCGGTAGAACCCTTTGAACGCACATCTACATTGTATCAATCTGAAACACCCTTGAATGAGATTCACTTCCTCAATTCGCAATGCTACTTTATTCAAAATTAAATTGCGATTTAAAAATATTGGGCGTTTAGCAGCCTTGAAATTGGGACACATGAGGTTAGCTTGTGAGGAAAAATAAATACAAAAGTAGCCTATGCTGAAGAATGTTGGAAATTTATGAAAAATATTTTTTTTTTCCTTCTTTTTAATTTTCCTTAGATTTTTAGGCTTCTTTTCTTCTATTGACTGCATTTGCAATGAAATGTTCTCAGATAATTAGTTTTTCTCCATCGAATTCCACGATCCCTTTTTTCAAAACTAACAATGGAATTCACGCACGGAGTTACAGATAGTATATCAAGTAGATGAATTTCTCAACATGAGGAAAAATCGTAGTTTACCTGTGCAAATAACTTCATGAGTAATGAAGGTATACATGGGGGCGACTATCATTATACTCGCTGTGTCATTAGAATATCGCCGTTTAATTACGAAGCTAGTTCCCGTTCGTATAAACGCACACAGTGCGTGCAACACGCACACGCCTACTTTACATATGCAAGTTTTTCAGTGCAAAAAGAACAAAATTTTACGACAATTATGTTTTCAATGTGTGTACTCTGAAATATATTATTATATAAAATTCAACTGATTGTTGAGATTCTCTTATATTTTTTACTCGTAAAAGTGATATATTCAAAATAATTATTTCATTATTTATCTTACTTTTTTCAACATTTTTTGTGGAAGCGTATTACAGATTATAAATATTTCTCGCCTATCAAAAATATTTCACAATTCTTTCATGCACAGATGAATAAATATTTTGCATTCTATCTTAAATATTTTTGGTTGCTCTTATAATCAATATGAAATTATTTTTATTCAATCATTACTGCAGACACAGAGAAAAAACGGTTCAATTGCTTTAACTACATTTTTTCAATTAGGAGACGAGAAAGTTGACTTTACGGAAATTTTCGTTTGCTCCAACTGAAAAATTCCGTTAGCACCATTGCTGCTATTGAAAAATTCGATTATCCTAACTGAAAAAAAAGTAAGAAATGGCGCAATTGAATTTTTTAGTAATGACGGTATCATAACTGAAAAATTTAGTTGTGGGAACTGAAAGTTCAGTTGTGGGAACCGACAATTCCCGTTGTCATAAGTAAAATTTAAAATGGCCTCAATACAAACTTCATTTACTGAGCAGCGCCAACTTTTTTTCAGTTGAAGCGACCGAAAATTCGATCAGTGCGACCAAAAATTCAATCATCACAACTGAAATATTCGATGATGCCTATTCCAACTAAAATTCAATTGGAACAAATGAAACTGAAAATTTTTTTTCTTAGTGGATGATTTACACTGTCATAATAACTGTAGATACATTGAAATTTTAAAATGGAATAAAATCAAATATCCACTCAAACTTTCTTAGAATTGTTTCTTATCCTTGAAAATATAGAAAAACAAACCGGGCATGAGTCCCGATGACTTTGTGCTACTCGTCTCTTTCCGAGCGGGGCAATTTGCATAGTGCTCGCACACGTGCCGCAAAGGCAAACGAGAAAATCGCTATCACCACGAGACTTGATAAAGTAAGTACGGCGCGTATTGGCAGAGTCCACAGGGCTTTGTGGACTTTATAGCAAGCCGCTCGGCGCATGTGTATCGAATATTTTGCAGTATGTAATGCCTGTCGCGCTGCTACTCAGATCTTTGAAGTTCCGGCCACCGGAAAACGGAAAAAAATTTCTGTGGGAAAGCCAAACACAGACGTAATGGAACATACTTGGCTAACTGCGTTATTCATTACTTAAGTAGTTTTTGAATAGGTACAGAGGGAAACATAAATCCATCATACCCTATTTTTTTGAAAAACATCGTGATACTTTTGCATTCAGCATTAAAAACACATAAATAAAAAAATGGTGGCGATGTTTGCAGATTAAGACACTATGTGTCATTCAGTGTTTCGACAGAAAAGCATCAGAAACGTCATTTTTATGTTTGTTATTTTCAGGATTATTGTTGAACTTTTATATAAGTGTCTTTTTCGAAATAATTCAATTTTTTCTTGAATCTACCAGATTACAAAAAGTGAAAATGGCAAGCCACAGACAGAAAAACTGATCATGGTGATTCTGACTATACTGCTTTGTTTCTTGCTCTGAAAAACATTGAAATTGAGAAGAAAGGTATTTGATCGACTGCTCGTGTCTCCAAAATTGACAAAAGCAGTGTATCGCGTTATGTGACAAAATTCGATAAAGAGGTTCCAAATAGCTTAGATGTTTCCGACGACAAATATCGCTCAGATCTCAACACGAAGTTTGAATTAGTGAAGTTTTAACTTATTCGATTAGTAGGTGGGTGATTCGCCATCCAATTAGAAGAATTCCACAAGTTAGCTAAAGAAATAGTCAAATTCTACTACATGAATTGGTGATTTCTAAGTTTACCTTTCAATTAGTGAAATTTTTGAAACAACTAATCAATTAGTAAATTTATTATTAAATTGATTAATGACATTTTCAATAACTAATATATGATAATCATAAAATAATGATAAATATGTAATCCAACCGCAAAAAATCTGCCCAAAACTAAGGAAAACGTTACCTTCCTTTGTCATTCAAGACTTTATTGGCATTACTTGCAAAATATATATCATTAATAGATTTAATACATTTACGTTATGTTTCATGTACATGATTTGCAATACAAATATTAAGAATTCATAACTCATTGAACGCACCTTTTATATGCATAGAGAACGTAGAAAAAATTTAGTTCTTTTACCTGTTTTTGTTAAAGTGTTATTCATGTATGTATTAGAAACAAGTTAAAAATTTATTTTCAATTTATTTTACTTTTTTTAACATTGTTTTTCAATTAAAAGTAACTTGTGGATTTTGTGGATTTTACGCGAACGAATTTTCAAATAATATACTATTTTTTCTGACTTGTCAGTAGCGCTAAAAACACACGAATATTTTCCGCCAAAAATTTTTAAATTCCGTCAATTTTTGACGGCGATCTGGCGATTTGAAAATTTCGCTTCGAATTGAAATTTCACCGAGTGCCGGCGAAAACTCGCTTGCCTACTATAGGCAGCGAGAGGTCACGCGTCGGACGCGGTTATGGAATTCAGGAGCACAATTATTAAAAATCGGCTTTGCCTCGTTTAAAAAAATTTTGTCTTCCCCAAAATCGTCTTTTTGCTCAGAGGCACAAAAATACCTATTGTATGTAATGAACGACGATTTCAAAATACAGGATACAGAATGTGATAAAAAAAGTAGACACAAAAGTATGGCGATAAGTTGTAAATGATTAGGCAATTCTACTGTTAGTCACTTTTGCTATTTCAAAAGAGCTGAAGTAGATAAAGCATAAGTGACCCATTGTGAAAATGGATTTGATCCCTGTATTTCGTATGAAATTATACTCGAGTCATGAAAAAATCATCTGACCTCGTTTATCACCTACAGATATAAGTATTTTTGAAGTTGTTAATCGAATACATACTTTAATCGTCATTATTTTCGGTATTTGATCCCTGATATGAGTTTTTTTTTGTTAAAAGCAGGAAACGAAACGTCTTTACTATTTTTTTTCCATTCTGAGAAAAGTTTTTTTTATTTCGTAATATACTCGGGTGCAGATTATTTTTATTCGTATGTTTCAATAAACTCTACGTTTAGGTTAAATTCAATACTGATATTTTTTTCAAAATTTCTATTAAAAACTTTGAAACCTTTACTCTTTCTGGTTTTTTAATTTATGAAATATATAATCCTGAAATAAAACTTTCCCACAATGTCCACGATTCTAAAATACAACGCTGATAAACTTCAACTAGCGAACTCAATCAAGTATTTAAAAACGGAAAAGAAATTATGCAAGAGTTAAAAGCCAAGACAGTGAAATTAGATTAAGCTCCTGAATATTGGAAACTAGAAAATTGCCAGTCAAGTATATTTTAGGAAATTATATATCGCTGCCATAATTAGATTAGTCTGAAAGTCAAACATAGAAAAACAGGTGCCAATATAAGTTGAACATGGAAGAAATATTTTTAGTCAGTTCAGTTTATGCTACTTCTGATTATTACTGCATTATCGGAAATGAATTCAATCAAAGGTGCGCGGGAATATTAATAAACTCGGATCGAATTAGGAGCTTTGCTTCGCTAGATACGTTATTTCTGTTGTCGATTGATAAATGGCAAATACAATTCAGCTTGGACGTGAAGTACGATATTTAAAAACATGAATTTCAAGATAGTTTTTCATATTCTCTATTGTAAAGTACAATTACCAATTAAATTTACAATAAAAACACTTTTGGAAATATAAACGTACATTTATTCACAACATTTAGGCAAAAAAGCATTGTACAGTTGTTAAACTGAAATTCAGTCAACTTCGTTACATACTGATTAACAAATTACGGCTGGTTCATAATTACTGACTTGACACAGCACTGATTTGGGTGATACAAAAGGTCTATCGTTGAACCTTCAGTGACTCCATAATAACGCAAGTTACGAGTGTAATCCGCCATGTGCTTGCCCCGGAAATGCAAAAAAACAATGTGGGCCAGTTGTTGATTTGGGTTATTATATAAGCACCATATCAACCTATGAACGGGGTCAAATTCCCTTAGTCTCAGTAAGAAAGCACCCTTCTCGTCTCCATCTGGCAGTCTGATGATGATGAGCATTTTCACTTGAAATAAGAAAAGACATTTTTCCCAACCGATTAGAACTGAATCCAAAAAGTCGTTTAGTGCTACAGATTCACATTTTTTAACAAAGGCTTTTTTGTTTCAAGTTATTTTGAATTATTATTTTACCTTGAATAATGAAACGCTGGATTTCGTCAATGTTACAATCGGATTGTAAAACTTCTTAAGCTTTTTGAGAGGTTAGCAAGCGCGAAGTGATGCGAATGAGTAGCTTGGCTCTTTTAATAACAGTGACTAATACAGCTACCGCTTACTCCTTCCTTGCGTTGCTTCTGAGAGCGAGCATTGGGCGAAGACTCGAGGATAGGGGGTTTCCCCACCTTGCGTCTTTGTCACATGATCGCGCCCGCCAATGGTTGGATTAGACGTGTTTTTTCATTTCTTGATGACGATTGCACGTTTCATACAATCATAATCACTATTATTTAAAAAGTATAATCGGTCTACGATGACTAAGCTATTGAAATACTGAATCGTTTTTTACAGCATATATATTTGATTGTAAAATCAAAGAAAAATAAATTTATCTGCCATTCTAAAATTTTCACAAACTTAATATTTCACAAACATCACAACATCAAAAATTGTCACAAAACTTCATAATATCATAGAATGTCACGAAACATTATAATATCATGAAATGTCACGAAATATCATAATATCTTGAAATGTCGCAAAACATCATGATATAATGAAATGTGACAAAACATCATGATATCACAAAATATCACAAAACACAACAATATCGCGGAATGTCACAAAACATTACAATATAAATTTGAAAGTTTATTTTTATGGAGCGTTTTGACCTCGGCGTTAAACTTTACTTACTTAGTACTTACTACTTTACCTAACTTAACTTACAATCAGAAAATAAAATAATGTAATCATAAGTGATAAACTAATAATTTAAAACAAAATGTTCCTGATTTCGTCGCTACTATAGTTGCTGTAGAATAGTAACTAACTCAATTTTTTTCAGTAATGTGTCCTTTTCAACGTGAACCAGAAAAAATTAAAAAAAAATTTTTTTAACGATATTTCGCTAAAAAACAAGAACAAAAAATGTTGAATTTTAAATAAATTGCTACAGTTTTTTTAAAAATACTATGCAATCGAATCCTGGATTCCTGTTCTGTCGAATATTATTTTTAACTTTTTGAGTTCGTTATCTTCAATTCGTTCATTTATAAATTTTAAATAGCATTCGCAGAAATTTGAAATTTTTTTATCCAAACTTAATTTTGCCAAAAATATATCATTGTGAGTGAACACTTTATAGATTAAAAATTTTAATTGATAAAACATTTCGTATATTATTAAGTTTTTGAAATCTTTTTACGCATACAAATAATTCAGTCATAAAAGTTTAAACGAAAGTAAATTTATGATGATATTTTTAGTTTTGTATCAAAAAAGTAAAAATAGGATCAAATCAGACGATAAAAAATGAAACTTGAAGAAATATACATTTATTTATTTGCTAAAAGATAGATGATATAAATAATCCGAACACTTGCTTATGATAATTTCAATTCAAATTCACATATGCAAACAATGAGATATTATTAAAGATGCGAAAATAATGAAGTTTAAAAATCGTATAATTATACGCCAAAATCATTGAATCTAGTTATGTATTTCTACGAGTGCATTTTCGACATTTTACTTTATAAGTAAATAATTTCGTCGCTATATTTTTACTGGAACTGTTTTCTTTTTGCACTTTATTACATTTTCAGTTCTATGATATGACGTATTTATTGATGTAAAAACCAGTAATTATATTCATGGTTGCATAAAGGTTTTTTTAACGAGTTTTTGCATTTTCTTGTTCATTGAAATATACAAATGAAATATGGACAAAAAACAGAAATGTGTTTCTAGAATATATAATACACTTATGAAAATAAGCAAATTTTCGATATTCAAAATAGATCTATTCATTAAATATACTCTTTATTCAAATAAAAGTAATTTTTTCCAATCCAGTGTCTTTCAAGCCAGAATGGAATTTTCCCATTTTTATTTCAACGCTAGCATAGATAAATTTAACGTTGGAAGTCATTTAGATACTTGACAAAAATGGGAATCCCAATTCTACGATTGATTCAACAGTCTTTCGAAAGCGGAAATAGCTTTTGAATGCTAGTAATTATGAACTATAAGTGAATGTACGTGCCGTTTATCGTAGTTGGAAAAAAATGATTATAAGTCATGTGATGTAAAAAGTTTTGTCTTTTTCTTATACCTGGATTTATTTTCAGAATGTTATATATTTGTTGCTTTTTTATGAGACTGGTACTACTTGAGAATTTATTTTTGACATGAATTTTCATTGTGCATAAGTAAGATAAATTCATTTTAAATGAAAAATATTTTTAATCTTAGCTTCAGGCTAGAGGTATTTATTTTTAAAGGCTTATTCGAAAACGATTGAAGTCAATATCAACTTTTTTTTCGCCTCGATTTTTCGACCTTTTGGTTTTAATACTCAGAAGTTTGAAAATTTGAAATAGCTGAAATAGCTGTATTACAAATTCTTCAAATTGTTACGATCATTGAATTCAAATATAAATAATTATTTTACTTCATGCTACCAGTCTAGAAAATTTCCTAAATTTTTCTTCCCTCTACTGTCTGCTATTCATTTATACAATAGGTTTTTGTTGAAATTTATGAATTCAATTGATAAATTTTAAGAAAAGTTTTTGTTTCATTTCAATCAAGTACAGTTATTTGTAACATTTCAAAATTTTCAACAGGTAAAATTACTATGCAATTGAATCCAGGATTCTCGTGCTGTCGAATATTATTTTTAACTTTTTGAATTCGCCATACTTGATGCGTTCATCTTTAAATTTTCAATAGCAAAAGAAGAAATTTTCAGTTTCTTTATGCAGAACAAATTCTGCCAAAGATATAATAATTATTTTCAGTAGACACTATGTAAATTCAAAATTTAGATTCATGAAACATTTAATATATTATGAATTTTCTGAAATCTTTGTAAGTACTAAAATTATCTCTAATTTAGTCATGAAAATTTCAGCGAAAGTAAATTTATAATGACTTTTTTAGTTTGTTATCAGAAGAGTTGCAATAAGATCGAATCGTACGATAAAAAAATCAAACTTGAAGAGATAAATATTCAATTATTTGTAGGAATTTTCATGTTCGGTGATATAAATTATTAGGATACTTTCTTCTTATCATCTTAATTCGAGTTTACGTTTGCAAACAAGTTCTACGAGTATGATAGTCTAGAAAGTCAATTGAAAAATGAAGCATTATCTTCTTCACGTCTATTATACGCGAATACATGAAAAGAGAAAAGTTATTACTTGTCTCTTTCTTTTTCAGTCCTGGCCAAAAAAAACTTAATTCCTAGTCAGGCAATAGGAAAACTTCGAAACAAGGATGTTTCTTTCGCTGCTTCTTTACATTATATAATAATAGCAATGAAAATTTAAAATTTTTTAATTTTAAAGTCACTTCATTGTTATATGAAATTACGTGGAAATGCAGATTTATTAATTATTTGTAGGATTTTCCATACAAAACTTCCTAAAAAAAACTTGGAGCATTTCACAGAAATTCTATACGTTGTTCTAGCATAGTATGTTTGATATAATAATGTTCATAAGAAATATTTTAGTAAGTATTTTTTTAAATGTCTATACTTGCATCAAATTGTTTTTATTACTCAAATTATTTAAATTCTCACAAATTCCCTTAAACAATTATGTAATTTTTGCAACATGTGTATAAAATTAAAGTTATAAGTAGAGCGGGTAAAAGTATGCTTGTGCATGTAGCATGCATATTTTGCATATATCGGTCGATCGAGCATATCTTGCATATTTTTTTTTCATCATGCATATA
>JAPYZL010203041.1:0-10172 GCA_030522825.1 Platygaster orseoliae | reverse complement strand
AATACACGCATGAAGATAAATCAAAATCACAACATAAATCTTATTCCCTGATCATAACTAAGCAAAAAAACTTACTTCCCGAGAACCGCAGCCTTTTTATAAGGTTGAAAATCGAAAAGTTTAACGAGAAAGAAAATTCACTTTGGACGTTATTTGATGTCAAAAATCACAAATGCGCCTGTATTAACTGCAATAGAGTTGACACGTCAGCCAAACTCCGTTGGTAAAACAGTAACATAGAGATGTAACTTACATGAAAACCGGAAGTTGAATGAATATTTAGGTTTAAAGTTTTTCACCGTCCCGAATAGCCCCGGTCTCCCCTACTATAAATATTGGAAAAATTACTATATTCTAGGAAAACCCACAATATTATTTTCATTATTCATATATTATATTATATTTAGCTATAAATATATTTATTTTTACCATGCAGTATAGTAAAACGTCAAATATCGCAATCACAAGTTGATATATAGTAAAAAATACTAAACATATTGTATTTTTTACTTCAGTAAATAACAGTTTTGAATATACGAGGTATAGGAAATTACCTTACATAATCATAATATCTACATTGTTTCATAAGTATTACTATTCATATATGACTTTCACCATACTATATGCCAAGGACTACAATACGAATATTTCAAATAATACCATACTCTATTACTAAAATGTACTATATTTCATTCCAATCCCCCATCACTATATTTTGTAGTAAGAAGTACTAAATTTTTCTCTCAATACTCTATAAAAATTACAAAGACACTTTTCCACACTTTTTTCCAATCTTACAGAGTACCTGTATAAATGTGAAGTATTCTTACTCAAAGTAAATCGTTACGTTGTTAATTGTATTTCTTTAGCCACGACGCGAAGAAAAAACTGCGAATGAAATTGCTAATTTGATCGCGCATAAATAATGGTCTCGGGTTTATCTTTCGTAACGGCCTTTTTTCTTTCATAAATCGAGCGCGAATACTCCAGTGGCGCGCAATTACTCTCAATCACTCGGCATCTATCTGTTACTGTATAGAGATCGTGAAACAAAATGCCACCCGAACAGCTCTACAAAAAAAACTGCTGTACATCAAAATCGAGAAAATCAGAAAAGAAAAAAGAAAAAACTCTCCACTCTACCATTGCATTATAATTTGAACTTTTATTAATGTCACACTTGTTTTGACTTACAAAATACTTGATTGTTAATCCACGAAATAAATAATCGGCATTTTATACAATGAAGAACAAGTAACTAAAATTTCTCTCAAGTCAAAATTGCATAGAAATCAATTTCAACGTAATATTTTGTGTTCGCATTGTTTTAATTCGAGACACTTTTTTGCATGACTTTTGTAAAGCTCGAAATTGTACTTGAAAATGATTTCGAATTCAAGATTATTGAAAAGTAGCTGCTTAATGCGAATAATGATTGGTTCGATGAAAGTGAAAACGCGTCGCTGTTTAACTTTGGAGGCACTCCCCCGATTCATCGGCGGAAGCGGTGTCGCAGGTTATGTACCTGGTGCCATTGTTTCGGAATGGCATTTTTGCCTGAGTCAAGAATCTTGATTAATGACGAAACATGTCAAAGAGCAAGGCCTAACTTCGGTATTTTCCATGAATTCGATGAAGAGTTCGCGAAAATTTTCCAAACATACAAGTCTTAATATGTAAAAAAAAAATAACTGCAAGACATTGAAAATAAGATTTCAATCGAAATAACTATAAAAAGTTATAAATATAAGTGAAAATTATTAAAAATATACTAAATAAATAATAAGTAATAAATATTTTTCTAATTTTCTATCTGATAACACGATTTCACTTTGATTGTCTAATGAATGATACATCATAGGTCAAACCAAAAAATCCCTGCAATGCGAATATGCAAAGATGTATAAATAATTGATACATATTGTTACAAACATGAGTGACCAAACAGTTTGGCAACTTTTTTTCGTCTTGTTCTTAACTTTTCGAAATAAATTTCCGAATGACCGGGTTTTAATCGTTTCCTATCGGAATTTTTTGCTCGCCAGCTTACGCAAATTCCATCAATTGCTAATGCGCCGGGAATAGCGACGAGATAGAGTGTTTACGCGCTCGTTTTCGGCGACCCGGAGCAGCCTCAGCACCGATAACCCCGAAGAAAAGAGATCGAAAAACTGCGCAGAAGCGTCATAAATCGCGAAGGGGAAACGAATATAATTGTGCCGGGATAAAAACAGCAAGCTTTTCACGCGTCCCTAACCTCCGCGATCTTTATTCAGCCGCGGAAAAAACCAAAATGGCCGACGCGAGCATCGGAAAAACGGAAAAAACAATGCACGTAACATTTTTCAAGAGGATTATTATGAACAATTGGATTTTCTCACTTTAAATCTACGGATAAATATAAACATTTCATTAAAATTTTGATCCTGCAGTTTTTCACGTAACGTTGAAATCGCGAAGTGAGGTTTTGAAGCGATCCGTCTTTAATCGCATTTTAAATGTTAGCGTGCTTTGATATTTGAAGGCTTGAAGAAGTCACAATGCATCGATTAATTTCTCCTCGAGAGGAAAACAAATGTTATGTTGAATTGACTTTTGCGTGTAAAAATATCTGTAAATCTAGAGGTTTTGCAGTGAAATTTTAATTGGGAATTAAAAATTTTCAAAACTCTCTAAAACTCTGAAATTGATGAAAAATCATGTCTCTTTATAGATATTCACAATTGAAATTCAAATTACAACTGTCAAAATAGCGCTGTCATCGCTTTTTATGAAGCGCGAAAAAAATTGCGAAATCAGCCTTCGTATCGTGGAATGAACAGAAAAAAAGCAAAATGTCGAACAAAAAGCGGAACGAGTTACATCATCGATGCGTTTAATTTACAGAAAATGAAGTCCGAAGATAATAAAGTGTAAGGTTCAAGAGTGTTCGTGGCTCGCAATCTATTAAAAAAAAATGCCACGTTTCGAAGATTTGCGAAAAATACCTCTCCTCACAAAAATCACCCCACATATTTTGAATTTGAACCATCAACAATTCATTGACCTTACAAATTTTTATTGATTATTTTTTATTGTAAATAAACAACGTACTGACTTTTTTATAAACACTGTAAAATCGGAGTTTTTAAACGTGAAATTAGACCTTGATTATGTTTTTTTGCTATTTCTACAAATTTTTCAAAAATGTAAAAAATTCGGAAATTTCTCTAATTCTGTAATTTCTCTGACTGAAATTTACTCAAAGATACGAGAAATTACAAAAAAACATATATATGAAAAATTCCATAAAAAAACATAAAATATTCGAAACTCGGAAAAATTTTGATTTATCAAAGAAATTTTCGTTTACTATATTACTTCGAATTTCCAAAAATCCAATAAAAATGTGTAGAACGTGAGTTATTACTTTCAAAAAATCGAATGCGCGAATTTCTTTGATATTTGTGAAAGCGATTACGAATTCTTTGTGAAATTCTTAACATTTTCTTACATACAATTTAGACATTGAAAAATGTGGATCCAGTGTATTGAATCGATGATAGAATTATAAACCACGTAGTTTTATTAAAGTCTCAAGATTTCCGCGTAAAAAACTAATTAATTCCGAGTCTTACAAAAACCACGTAATAGAATTTATGGATTTTATTTATGTGATTTATGGAAATAACAAGCGCAGTTATTTTGCTGTTTTTGAAAAAATTCATATTCTGCGTACAGTTGTTAATTTTGCATGATTTAGATTTGTGAATGAATTTTGAAAAAACATAAAAATTACTAATGCAAATTAATAGAAAGATCACGTTTCCTTTGACTTTATATAATTAAAAAAAAATTATAATCATAATTATAATTATTACTGCTATAAACAACTTTTTTTTATTAATTGATAAAAACAAATTACCATAAATGTATTCGTATGAAAAAAGTTCCATGAGTAAATTATCATGAACGAATTGTTATTACTAAATTGTTGAATAAGAATAA
This sequence comes from Platygaster orseoliae, assembly GCA_030522825.1. Lineage (NCBI taxonomy): Eukaryota > Metazoa > Arthropoda > Insecta > Hymenoptera > Platygastridae > Platygaster > Platygaster orseoliae. The sequence continues at coordinate 6,185 of JAPYZL010203041.1, read as the reverse complement.
TTATAAACAAATTACTCATAATTAACAGTTAGGAATGAATTGCGATATTTACAATCGTAATAAACAAGTTTATATTCAATAGTCATTTTTAACCATTTTTTAATAAACAATGTTTTATTGTACGTCTATGGAACATAATTTTTATTTGTTGTAAATAAGACTTGTTTCTTGTTAACGAATCGTTGTAAAAAATTGTTTTTTATTAATCGTTATAAAAAGTATGCCATTTTACTTACAAATTTTGCGTGTACTTTGTAACATAAACTACGCCTAGTTTATTAGTGGGTAATTAGAAAAAAATATGATCTAAACGATTGAGATAATCTTAACCTAATCCGTAATTAAACCAATGTACGAAGAAAAATATTCCATCATGGACCAATCAGAATGGTCAATGATGGGGTTAACATTGAGCCATGAGTTTTATCATTGATGGATCAATAATGGGCTGTAAAAAAATTATTTCCATCATTTTGGTCATCAAGGGGCCATCACTGATCATTCAGAATGGCTTCCACGTGATTGACTCAATTTGGGATCCCAAAATGCTGGCAAAAATTTTTAGTACCCCATTATTGATCCATTAATGATCAAACTCATGGTTCAATAATGGGTCATATTTGTGATTCCAGTTCTATACTATCATGGACCAATCAGAATGACCAATGATGGAGCTAACATTGAGCCATGAGTTTTATCATCGATGGATCAATAATAGGCTGTAAAAAAAATTATTCCCATTATTTTGGCCATCAAGGGACCATCATTGATCATTCAGAATTACTTCCACGCGATTGACTCAGTTTGGGATTCTGAACTTGGCTGACTGGTTTTTGTCAAATATGAATTTAATATGGAAACACTCCCAGTCAGCCAGGTTTTGGATCCCAAACTACGTCATTCACGTGGAAACCATTCTGAGCGATCAGTGATGGCCAAAATGCTGAGAAAATTTTTTAACACCCCATTATTGATCCATCAATGATCAAACTCATGGCTTTTTGCGGTCCCAATTCTACACTACCAGAATGGTCAATGATGGTGCCAATATTGAGCCATCGATGGATCAGTAATGGACTGTAAAAAAATTATTCCCATCATTTTGGCCATCACTGATCGTTCATAATGGTTCCGCGTGATTGACTCATTTTGGGATCCCAAACTGACCCATGTACGTGGAAATTATTTTGAACGATCAATGATGGCTCCTTGTTGGCTAAAATGCTGGAAAAAATTTTTAAAACATCATTATTGATCTATCAATAATCAAACTCATGGCTCAATGATAGGTCATATTTGCGGTCCCAGTTCTACACTATCATAGACCAATCAGAATGACCAATGATGGAGCTAACATTGAGCCATGAGTTTTATTATTGATGGATCAATAATGGGCTGTAAAAAAATTATTCCCATCATTTTGTCCATCAAGGGGCTATCACTGGTCATTCATAATGGTTCCACGTGATTGACTCAGTTTGGGATCCATTCTGAACGATCAGTGATGGCCCCTTGTTGGCCAAAATGTTGAAAAATTTTCAACACCTAATTATTCATCCATTAATGATCAAACTCATGGCTCAATATTTGCGGTCCCAGTTCTACACCACCATAGACCAATCAGAATGGTCAATGATGGTGCCAACATTGAGCCATGAGTTTTATCATTGATGGATCAATAATGGGCTCTAAAAAAATTATTCCTATCATTTTGGCCAACAAGGGGCCATCATTGATCGTTCATATGGGTTTGTTTAAATATGGTTGCTACGAATCTGGAATGTCAAGTCCGGTTTTTCAGAATCCAGCAGAGTTTATAAAAATCAATGCTATTTGCGTTGTGCTCGGGGTAACAAGACATTCATCTTGGCGCGCGCTACGAATCATGCAAACCAGAAAACACCCCGAGAACCGGGGGTTGCGATGTACCTGTCGCCTCGCCAATTACGACGTCGGGACGTTTACCCGAGAGGTCAGTGTCACGCCATGAACGCGCCAAGTTCGTTGACTGCACTCACGGTGCGCGCGGTTATCTTCGACCGGTTGGTCTACACTTTCGTCTCGCCCTTCCTTCTTCGCCCCAGCTACCTCTTTTGTCATCTTTTTTTTTCCCCCCTCTATCGCCAATAAACTCCCCGTTCTAGATCTTGGCACCCTTTTGAAAACACCAAAAAAGCTGCCTGGATTATTCCAGGTGATGAGCTACAGTTGGGGCGTCTCACACTTTTAGGGAGCCAGAATATTTGTTTGTTCAACTTCATGAGAAACATGCTCGCATTCCATAAAACTTGTGTTGAACAACAAAAAAAGTTTTTATAACTTCTATGGTGGAAAAGGAAAATTTCAAACCTTCGAATTTGATGGATGGACTTTTCTTCACCAGATGAAAAATGGGTTATTATTTTGTCGTGTTTTCAGTGTAATTCATATAAAATTCGAAATAAAATACAAAATATGAAAAATGAAGTTGAAGAATTGAAAATTGTACTCCTTGTTCCTAGAGTTTGAAAATTTTCATAGTTTACTTGTTGAATTTTTGAAAATGATAGACACTAAAAAATCTAAACATTGGAAAATTCAGGAGATCGAGCAAAAAAATCAGAAGTATGAAAACTTAAAGGTTTCAGTGATCAGAATTTCATAAGTTCAAACATTCATTGTTTGCGAATTTTAAGTTTACAATTTTCAATACTCAAGTTAAAGAACTAGAATTTTTTATAGAACCACGTCTGACATATTCAACTCAATAACATAAAAAATCGAAGAATATTATACTTTATTTATAAGTTTAAGTGCAAAAGCTATAATTTTTCAAAAACACCAGACTTGAATCTTCAAATCAATAACCAAAAAATTGATGTTTTTAATCTACATTAGTTTTTGGTAAAAATTCCCATAATATGAATTTAAAACAAAAACCTAGGAAGTGAACAAGCTTAAAAATTTGTGAAAGTTTCATATCCTAAGAATTTTTATTTAAAAAAAATTTTGTAAGATTTATAATAGAATTTATTGAATATTTAGAATTCCATGAAAATGAAAGTTTGAAAAAATTTAATCAAGTGGAGCAATTTTTTCTATTCACATTTCGGGATTCTAAATTTTCAGAGTTTTTCCAGCATTTTCTGTTTACAATTTTAAACAAATATGAGTCAAAATATTTTTTGAATAGTTCAACATTTTAATCATTCCGAATTTTCCAAAATTATGAAAATATAAAAATATATACAATAATAAAAATATTAATAAAAATATCATAAAACATTATGAAAATACTTTCAGAAATAAAAGTTAGAAAAAATTGAACCAATTGGAGCAATTTTTTCTATTCACATTTTGGGATTCAAAATGTTCAGAGTTTCTCCAGTATTTTTCATTTACGATTTCAAAAAATACGAGTCAAAATATTTTTTAAATATTTGCAAATTTTAATTATTCTAACTTTTACAAAATTATGAAAATATTTATAATAATAAAAAAATTATGAAATATTATAAATGTTATGAAAGTATTTATAATAAGAAAAGTTAAAAAAAATTGAGCCAAGTGGAGCAATTTTTTTTATTTACATTTTGGAATTCGAAATTTTTAAAGTTTCTTCAGCATTTTTCGTTTACGATTTCAAAAAAATACGAGTCAACATATTTTTTGAATATTTCCAAATTTTAATAATTCTGAATTTTCCAAAATTATGAAGATGTAAAAATATTTATAGTAATACAAATATTAATAAAAATATGTATAAAAATAAAAGTTATAAAAAATTGAACCAAGTGGAGCAATTTTTTTTATTCACATTTTGGGATACAAAATTTTCGAAGTTTCTCCAGCATTTTCCGTTTACGATTTCAAAAAAATACGAGTCAAAATATTTTTTGAATATTTGCAAATTTCAATTTTTCTAACTTTTCCAAAATTATGAAATTTTATAAATGTTTTAAAAGGACCTATTTATAAAAATAAAAGTTAGAAAAAATTGAACCAAGTGGAACAATTTTTTCTATTCACATTTCAACATTCCAAATTTTGAGAGTTTACCTAACATTTTCCGTTCACAATTTCAAACAAAAACGAGCAAAAATATTTTTTCAATATCCCTAAATTTTCCAAAATTATGAATTAAAAAAAAAGCTGCTAACCCTAAATAACTCGTTCAAAAAAATTTTAATACTCAAAATTTGAACTCCAATTCCCAAAAATTATTCATTCACATTTTAAAAACGCTAGAATCTAAAATAAAAACTAAAAAATTAATTCATCAATAAAAAAAAACTCCATTTCTCAAAACACTCAGAACCCAAAAACTTTCTTCCACTTTTTAAAATTTGTTTATTTCAAATAAAAAACCTTTGTTTTTCTCATTCGCCAACAACTCACAGTAAAAAACAAAAAAAAAAAACACAATAACTTAAACTTAAAAACTCCAATTATTTTCCTGTTCATTACCATCTTTAATTTATTCATCTTGGAACATACGTCTCCAAATTCTCGTCTTGTTGCTCACTAGCATAAGCCGATTTTTTCTCAACTGATTCCACTTGTGCAAGTTGTTTTTTCAAGGATTCGGCATACTTTTGATCAGCTAGTTCAATCTCTTTCTCCTTCTTTTCGCCGACATTCATCGAAAATTGCCGATCAACTTCATAAGCGATGATTCCTAAAGCTGTACCTGAGTTGAGGCTTTCGATGTCGTTGCGTAAAGGAACGTTGACGCGGAATCCGTTTCTCTCCTCCAAAAAATTGAGTGACTCGTGGCTCACGCCTTCTGTTTCACCCCCGACGATGAGAACCACTTCAGAGGAAACGTAATCGACGGCATGATAGGGAACAACTCCCAAACGTTGCCGTAAAAGCCTTATTTCTTCCAAAGCCTTTTTCTCGTCGGCGTCAGATTCATTTTCTTCATCGTCAGACACATTCTCGTCGTCAAGTTTCTGAAAATTATAGCAACATAATAATCCATAACGTTTGCTTCATAAATGTTTTGAAAATTTTTTTTAGCGTTTTTCAGTTTTCGGGTAATTCACTCTTTACTGAATTTTCTACTTTACTGATTTGACGATTAACATCATACAGAATTACTATACTGATTTACTGATTGTTATTGGTACTTACTTACATTTACTGAATATTAATTAATACTGAATGACTTTACTGATTTGACGATTTACAATATCCAGAATTAATTTACTGTTTTTTTACTGATTTATTGAATTACTGATTTTTATCGGTATTTACTGATATTTATTGAATAATAATTTATACTGAATGATATGTTTACTAAATATTTATATTCACTGATATTGATATTTTATTGAAATTTTCCGAATTATACTAATTTACTGACAGACTTGACTGATTTTTTTACTGATTTACTGAATTTACTGATTTTTATTAATTTTTTTATTGAGATTCACTGAATGACTCAACTAATTTTATGATTTATAATATACATGATGACTACTGATTTTTTAATGATTTATTGAAATCTTGATTTTTATTGGTATTTACTGATATTTACTGAACATTGATTTATACTGAATGATATAATGTGTAATAAATATTTATAATCACTAATGTTGATATTTTATTCAGGTTTGCTGAATTATACTGATTTACAGGCAGACTTTACTGATTTTTATACTGATTTACTGAATTAATGATTTTTATTGAGATTTACTGAATGATTTTACTGATTTACCTAATTACTGATTTTTATCGGTATTAACTGATATTTACTGAATATTAATTTATACTGAATGATATGATGTTCAATAAATATTTATATTCACTGATATTGATATTTTATTGAGATTTACTGAATGACTTTACTGATTTGACGATTTACAATATACAGAATTACTTTACTAATTTTTTACTGAAGATTTATTTATACTGAATGATATGATGTTTAATAAATATATATGTGTCATTTCATGGGAGATTTACAGTCAACATTTTTTTCCCAACCAAATATTTTTTTTCGTGTTTCCAGATCGAAAATAATCGACACGTATTTTTTTTTTCAATTTGATACTTGAAAATTTCGAAATATGATTTTTTGAAGTTTCGAAGTCTGTAAAAAATTTTTTTTTTATGGCAAACTGTTAAAACAGTTTTGAAGATAAAATGTTCCCTTTGCACATTAATTATGCCTAGGCGTACAAGCTTTCAAAAAAACTATA
>JAPYZL010202969.1:0-18680 GCA_030522825.1 Platygaster orseoliae | reverse complement strand
TTCCTGCGTTCCATAAAAATGAAGTGGCCACTTTTACACATGCATGGGAAAAAATATTGTATGCTACACGAGACAAAAAGAATGATTCCAACTCGTGCGATTGCGCACTCGCTTCGCTCGTGCCCAAACTTTGCATTCGTTGGAATCATCTTTTTTCTCCCTGGTAGCATAAATATCTATTTTCTGTTGCCAAAGCACAATCATAATGCACAAAATTCCATTGCATAGTTATTTTACTATGGTAGCAAAAAGATTTATTGAGGCAACAAAAAAAGTAAACTACTGCTGCAAAAAATATTTATTCTTTCAAGTTGTGTTGCATCACCAGATCTTTTAGCTAATGAAGCACATTTTTTTTTCCGTGCAATAGTCTACAAATTATTTTTAAAAAAACGCTTATAAACAACCTTCCAAGAATTCATACGTGTACTTTTCTTGTTTTTCAATCATTCATGCCATTGGAAAAAAACAAAAATTTCGGAAATTTACTAAGTAGCCATGTCAGTATGCAAAGTTGTTACATTAACAGTAATATACGTGGAAATACGTCGAAGCGAATATTCCAACTTGGAAATTAGTTGCCGACCCTAGGCTTTGATTAATGATCGAGAGACCCCTCCATAATGAGCTTAATTTGACAAAGATCAGACTTCACACATTGAACTCGGGTAGTTAAATTTCAGTTTGTCACGATGATCTGTTGCTCAACATTTAAGTGTCCAAGTTCGCCCGAACCCGGGAACCGTAATAATCAAAAGTTCATATTTGACGAATGTAAATTGATACGCCTCGAGTTTCGGTGGTTTCAACGTTCACATCCTCGGAACGTGTTTCCAGAGATGAATTCCAGCCACTATTTGCTGTTTAGTGTTTGCAGCAGGTTCTCTCGTTTCAACAATAGTTAAAGTGTTAATTGTGGATTTGAAATTAGTGTCATTGAAACGATGACAGAGCACGATATTGAATCCCGTAATAGAAATAGTTCGAAATTCGTTATACTGAATTTTAAATCAACTTCAACGATTTTCTAAATCCAAATTTCAAAGTTTATTTCTTTTTTCCTAATACATATATTGTAATGAAGGTGATTAAAAAGTGAGCAAAAATATTCACAGAGAAAGTATGCTTTTAGCGCATTAATCTGCACGAAAAAACGTCGTTATATGAACTATGTTATGATTATATAAATAATTGAAAGTCAAATAATTCAAATTGGACAATAGATAATTCGATTATTGAATAATTTGATTGAAGATAAAAAAACAACATTTCATTTACATGTGTGAATTTGAATATGCAAATGCATATAAATACTCGCTCTAGTGATTAACCAATCATCATGACAAAATTCTTCCCTTTTCTTGAATATCCTGTAGATATGAAAATTTTGTACTTCATTTTAAAGACAGTAATTTTCATTCACAATGAATTTCCTGTTAAATCATTTTCTTTATCTCTATGTGTATCTTTTTCAGACCAAAATGAAAACGTTCCAAGAATTTCGTTTTCCAATAACTGCATCCGCAAAATAAAAATACGAATCGATTCCCGCTTGCCAACATCTTCCTGTATAAAAAACCCACAGCGTCAACATCTGTAACACATCCAACGTCCAAAGCCCTATTTTCCTTCTAGCTTCTGTGATCGCTGACTGGATAAATACTGCTTCAAAAGCAGGATCAAAATCGATGAAACCCCAGAGTTAATTTCCGTTCGCGACTTTCGATACGCACTCGGAACCACAGCAAACAGGATACGCTTTCCGCATCTAGATTATTTTTTCCCAGAGAGATCTTCGACGTTTTTTTTGCGCTCCACGAAATACCTGCGGAACGCGCTTTCCGTAACACAGGCGACTTATTTGAGAGATTTTTCTGGAAAACCGTGGAAAATTACTGTCGCGCGCGCGGAAAAACGCTTGCCGCGATAAATATTTCACAGATTTCGTTTCGCGGAACACTTTTACCAGTCTGAGCATTTTTTGCGGGTCTTTACAAAGAAGCTCAATCGAAAGTTTGGAGCATCCAAATCACTAAAAAGTCCTGGCGCGCGTTGAAGCGTTTAGGCATCTGTGAAAACTCCTCGCGGCAACTTGAGAGGGATAAAGTTTTGGCAAAGGAAATATTTGTGAGAGAGTGGTGGAAGCTTTGAGCAGGGAAATCGAACGCTGGAAGTAGTAGGTATTTGTTATTCAATAGGAAATCGTGGAAACCATCTATATTTAGAAGTTGAGATGATTAATTTTGAAAGCTTAACATAAAGTCACAAATTTGAAAGTTAAGAATTAAGACTTAAGAATTTTAATTCGATTCTTATTTTTACAACGTTTAATGCAACTTTCATAATAAAATGAACACGAAATCATTAAAAAAATTAACTTATTGTTAGTGTTCTCTAACCTTAGAAATATCACACACACAAAAATAGAAATATGTTAACCCAACTCTTTATGAATTGAAAAAAATTGTCTAAATCACTGAACTTGAATTTACAGGTACATTTTAATAAAAATTTTTGACATAACACATTATAAATGGTGCCTTTTAAATGTTTATTCGATTTTCTCGAAAGTTGAAAGAAAATTCGAATATTAAATCATTTTTTCATGACAGATTACAATAAAAAAAAAAACTTTTCACTGAGGGCAGAATAATACTCTTCCAAAAATTTCAGGGTTGTGTTAACTTCACACCGCAGTTTAGACGATATTTATGCCTGTAGATTTGTCCTGTTTTTCACCGATAAATGGTATTTCATCGTTTCCTGTTTCCGCCGGCTGTTGAATAAATCTTCTGAGCGATAAACAAATTGTCGAAACATCGGAATCAGTGCAGCAAAGCGATGCCTTTTTTTATTGGTTACAATTGTCGATTTTTCAGGTCATGATTTGAGGTGGGTAATTTGAAACCCTTTTTTTCCATGTGATTTGTTGTATACATATTTTTGGAGACAAGAAGAAAACAAACGAAATTTAAGTACATGCCTTTCCAATTCATTTAAAAGTGTCAGTTTTAAAGGTACATAAATTACAACAAACAGCTTCCCTTTATCGAAACGATTGCTCCACATGCATAAAATATTGCATGTTTTCTACCACACTGGAAAATTCAAGTGGCAATTTGCCCTCAAGAACCATTGTTTTATCTTCCTCTTGTCACACTTTTCAATTAATCACTAACATTTCACGAGTTCAATTGTCGTCCTTCTATCATACTCTCGTTACTCTCGCCTGTGCTATTTCTCTCGGCAGAGCACCTGTTCGCGTAGTAACTGGATTTACGAGTGATTTCATTAATCGCCATCGTTCTCAGTGAAATGAAAAAGTTCGCCTTGTTACACATCAAGTGACATCAAAACTTCGAGAAGATATAATTATAGATATTGCTCGCCTATAAATTATAATAATGGGTTTTCGGTAATTGTAAATTATAGTTGGAGGCGGTGCAACGTTATTTTTTCGGGTGGGTATAAATGATAATACTATGCACGCAGAGGGGGGCGGTGCAGTTGTTGTTTGTCATATTTCTTCAGAGAACGGATAAAAATTATTTTTAGTTGTCCAACATCAATTTCAAAAGGTTGCGAGCATTTAAAATTATGAAAAATTCTTACAAGTAAAAAATTTTTCAAAAAATCTCATGATTAGAAAAGTTTGTATCACTTTTCATATTGATATAACATAAAATATTTACAATTCCTAAAGTTAGAAATTGTTATACAGAAATTCAATAATATATTTGATTGAAACGCGTCGAATTTATTAAAATGTATTCGAATTGTATTTCATTGAAATTCGAGAACTCATCGAATTTGTTGTATTTCTCATACATAACTACATAAGTTTATATACCATAGTATTGTATCATCTTTTTTTTATATATATATTTGTAATAGAAAATTTCATACATGAAACGCATTATATTTCCATTAAGATTGCCTCCACTTCATTCTACAGGCAGTCATTTGAACTCAACATCAAAAGTCTGGAAACAAAATACCACAAGGTAACAGGTTCCAACAAAGTTCAAAACTCGCACTAAATTGAATATAAACTAACATCTCGCCTTGAAAATTTTGTACCTGCCGTTAAAAGTTTTTCGTGTCTAAAGCAATATCACATTTGCAACTAAAATGTATAATTAGAATTGATTGATCGTGTCATTCAGTAAAAGAAATATCAAACAATGTAAATCTTCGAAATCAATTTCAATTTCAATCCTGAAACTTTTAGACCCCAACACCTCAAAAATCTTAATTTCATCGTCTCTGTAAAAGTCAAGAAATTTTTAAAATCAAAGGCAAATATATTTTTAATAATTTCTGAAATGGCTTTCAATCTCAACGTACCACTTTTCCCAAAAATCCGTCAAAGGATTAACCAATTAGCGTCTACCCAAACCACTTTCTTCACAAAATTCCTTCCATAAGAAAATTGAAGAACTCCCTTCACAATTTTCATTCAGTGATGGACATTTTACGAACCACTCTCCTCAAACGCGACGTTTCGAAAAAAGTAAAACCATCGTTCGAAGGACTTTTCATAGCCCTCTAAAGAGAATTCCTGATCGCTTGTTTGCGACTCCCTTTCATCATCCGACAGTCCAATTTTCTCTCCTCGACCTGCTCGATTTTCCGAATGCCCAAAAGACGAGTCGAGCATATTTTCTTTCGGAGCATTAATAAATAAAAAACATTTCAACTAGTTGATGAAAAATTCAGGCCGAATCGGTGCCGGTGAATTACGACCTATAAAATATGCGCGTCGCGTACGTACGAATTCTTTCCATCAGCGGTTTTATCGTGTTTCCATGCACTGTTTATACCCCGGGATAAAATGCAATTGATCTCTGTGTAATGCCTTTCCGCGTCTCGCGTCTCGTTTCTGAGACACGTCGTTTTCCCCGATGCTATAAAATGATCAGGTGCGATAAAAAGGCGCGGAAATAGAGCAAGGTGCGATCAGTGGGGCACAGAATCCGATCGGGCGCGTGACACGTTTCATATGAAACAAACGAGCGACACATGCGGTCACGAGCGATATTGCCGATAGAAATCGATCCCTTTACAACGACCCCATCTCCCTCCACCCGGCCTTAACCAGACTGGTTTCGGCTCTTCCCTTACAGCGGAAAAGTTGAGTACGATCGTCTGGAGGGAATAGCATTTGGCTTTTATCGGCACTGGGACAAACGTGATCTCGTCGAGCGTTGAGCGCCCGGATTGATGCTGACATCGGCTTGGAATAATAACGAGGCTAGTGCGACTAAATGCAGAAATAATTTGACACTAGGTGTCTGACAGTTTTTTTATGTGGTGGTGGAATGGTTCAGTGTGCAAGGTGGCGAGGTAGGAAACGTGGGTTCGAATCCTGACGGAGATGAAGGATTTCAAAGTGAAACTCTTAACGGTGTGCTTTGAAATTGAGAGTTCGTTTAAAAATGTTAAAAGTTAAAAATGAAATTGGTTAAGGTGATATTTGGCTAAAATTTCGGCGTTATGGCAAGGTCACGTGTGATTTGGGTTTTCACGAGCCTTGGAAATAATAATGGAGGATCTTCTAGCAATGATTGGAACTAAGGATGTTTATACGAGGTTGTTTTAAAGATGATGGTTATGAGGAAATTCATAAATTGTAGGGAATTTTTAAGGGAATGATATTATATGATAGTAGAACAGTCTTTAAAAAAAGAAATCGTATTGAAGTGTGTAAACTAATGAATAAAAAAAAATTACTTGCTAAGTAAATATGAAATGAGTAACAATATATTATAAAGACAAAAGATGTTATTTTATTTATATTATCATCTGAGATACCTACAAATACAAAAGTTCAATAAACTGTTACAAAAAAAAAAATAAAAGTTCTTTAAGCAAAGTCAAAAAACCTTTGATAAAGAACATTTCGTACATTATTTTCGAAAAACTCAATCGCGTTTTATGAAATCAATATAATACCGAAAAGGTGCCCGTGAAAAAAAGACATTCATGTAACATGAATGCAACATTTAATGCTAACCGTATGCAGCATGCGTGTTGCACATGTGCTACATTAATTTGCATTCATGGAACACTCATGCTTACATTCATGGAACATTCATGCAACATATGTCTAGGAAACACGCTGGTAACATTCATGCAACATGAGTGCGAAACATTAATGTAACACTCATGTTCAACATGTATGCGACATTCATGTAGCATTAGTCCCGCCATGAATATAACATTTATGTTATGCTTGTGCCACATGAATGTAACACTCATGTTCCTTTCGTGGTGCATTAATGTGACACTCATGTTCCTTTCGTGGCGCATTAATGCTACACTCACGTTCCTTACGTGGAGCATTAATGCAACACGCATGTTTTTAATAAGAAATAATTTTAAAAAAAGGTATCAATCACCCAGAGCCAAATAATTCCAATATATTTAATTAATTCATTGATCAATGAATTTATTAAATATATTGGAATTATTTGGTTCTGGGTGATCGATACCATTTGTTTTATCGTACAAATATAAACAGAGCAGTTCGATTTTTGGAATTCATAAATTAAAAAAAAATTTCAAAAAACATCTTGCAATAGACATGAATAATTCCAGAATCGTTGTTTTCTTGAAACCTTTTTCAACTGAAGAAAATAAAGTCCAGATTTACCAAAGCATCTGACAATTAAAAAGCAAACAATAAAATTTATGAACGAAAACAAAACCTAAAAAACCAAATCTCACCTTAGAATATATACCTGAAGAATCCACAGGTCGTGAACTATTTAATTTTACGGGAAGTTAATCCGTATATCTTCTGCCATAGTTTGTTCTGCAGAAAGAGAAATATTTTTTTCGACAAACAATAAGTTAAAAATTCAGATGGAGGTTCAACGAAAAAAAAACCAACGTAATATAAATGTATTTATGCATAACGCTTATTTGTTTCTTTGTTTTTTGTTTTTGTTTGTTTTTTTTTTCGTTAGTCTCCTTTTCGACTTTGAACTTACTTTTTGTCGATAAAAAATTCCTCTTCCTGCAGAACAAACTATGTCAAAAGCTATATTTAATATTTCACGACCTGTAGATTCTTCAGGAATATATTTTAAGGTGAGATTTGGTTTTTTGGGTTTTGTTTTCTTTAATAAGTTTTATTGTTTGTTTTTTAGTTGTCAGATACTTTGGTAAATCTGGACTTTATTTTCTCCAGTTGAAAAAGGTTTCAAAAAAACGATTCTGGAATTATTCATGTCTATTGAAAGATGTTTTTTAAAATTTTTTTTTTTTTTATTGAATTCTAAAAATCGAACTGCTCTGTTTATATTTGTACGATATAACAAAAGGTATCGATCACCCAGAACCAAATAATTCCAAAATATTTAGTAAATTCATTGATCAATGAATTAATTAAATATATTGGAATTATTTGGCTCTGGGTGATTGATACCTTTTTTTAAAATTATTTTTTTCCATGCATATGTTCGAATGGCCGCTTTTTGTGTTCTGTGTTCGCGTGACCCTGCTATCCGGGATAAAAGAATAAAATCCGGATAGCAGGGAACAAAGAAGAATTCTCTCGCTGATTTTATGACTGCTCGGAAAGAGGCCTGCGTCACACGTTTCATCGTAAGCGGCCACTCGAACACATGCATGGAAAAAAAATTGTATGTTACATGGGAGGAATGTGATTCAACTCGCGCGCTTGGGCACTCGCTGCCGCTCGTGCCCAAATGCTCGCTCGTGGAATCATTCCATTCCTTCCTTGTAGTATAAATATCTATTTTATTAAAAACATGCGTGTTGCATTAATGCTCCACGCAAAGAACATGAGTGTAACATTAATGCACCACGAAAGGAACATGAGTGTTATATTAATGCACCACGAAAAGAACATGAATGTTACATTCGTGTGGCACAAGCATCACATTAATGTTACATTCATGGCGGGACTAATGCTACATGAATGTCGCATACATGTTGAACATGAGTGTTACATTAATGTTTCGCACTCATGTTACATGAATGTTACCGGCGTATATCCTAGACATATGTTGCATGAATGTTCCATGAATGTAAACATGAGTGTTCCATGAATGCCGATTAATGTAGCACATGTGCAAAACGCATGCTGCATACGGTTAGCATTACATGTTGAATTCATGTTACATGAATGTCTTTCTCTCACGGGTATAATTCCATAACAATGAATTGAATAGAATTAAACATAAATAAAAAAAAAGAACAAAAATTTTATTCAAAACATCTACAACCGTTTGCTACTGTGATAATTTTACAAAAAGAACTCTGACTTTTAAAGAAGTTTATTTAAAAAAAAAAAAATGTTACATTATTTATGTCTGAAATTCTTCATATAGGGGAGACTGGGGCAAAATGCATAGTTTTTGATAATACTAAATTTTTGAGGCAGCATAAGGGCTGAGAGGATCTGCAAATGGCACTATATTGTAGCCCACATATGTGGCTACAATTTAGCCTCAGGCAGCTTTAGTTCTGGTTGAATTTTATGCTTCATATACTTATTGAAAAAAAAAACGATTTTCTGCGCATTTTGCCACACGCTGGGGTAAAATGTGCAACTTGTGGGGCAAAATGCACAATTCCGAAAAATAGGGTTTTCACTAGGTTGATCGCTGAAAAATTATGGGAAACACAAAGTAAATGATTTCATAAACAATTTCAATGAAAATTTTTTTGTTGAGAACAAAATTTAATTATAAAAATTTTTATTTGTTAAGAACAAAAATGTTGTAAGTCGCGATCGAGTGTCCGTCGAGCAACAGAAAAGCGTTTCGACGCTCAATTCACAGACATTTTCTCGCGGACAGCCTTGCACGCTTCGAATAATTTTCCACTATCAATACGCTCTGTTTTGCTAATATGAACGCGAACCATAATGAAAAAAATGCAAAAAAAAAAAACACAAACAAACAAACAAATTTAGAATAAGTACGTTATTTCACAAAAATTAAACAAAAAGGTCTTTAAACTTTCAAATTTTATTTCAAAAAGAAAGGTGTTGAGTGTTGAGGTGGTGTGTTTAAAAGTGTCACACCACCTTTTTTTTGCTCATCATCCTCATCATATTCTTCAAGAAAATGTTTGGGGGCCTCAGGACACTGCCCCGGCCTCGATACGACCCTGGGTGTAGAAACGATTTGACGAAAAAAAAGTGTAAAACAACAAAAAAGTGAAGGAAATATTGTTACATGACCAAACACAGTGAAACAATACAAAATAAGCACTGCGCATTTTGCCCCACGCTAAACTGCGCATTTTGCCCCATGGCTACATTTCCGGCTTATCAACGTGTGATTCGAAAACGAGTCAAAATTTCGCCAAACCGATCACGTTTTCGCCTTTTTTGCAACTGAATTACTATAAAAACTCACCTACTATCAATTCTGATGAAAAAAATGACGCAAAAGTTGAAGTTTTCTTTCAGACAAATATTCACAGCACAGTGGCTAAAATAGACTTTGTTTTATAACCAAAAAAGTAAATAAACAAATCGGACGCAATTACTGGTGTTCGATACTCGACACTAGAGCTACATATGGAAAAAATTTTAAGTGTCCAATGATTACCATTTTGATGGTAATGCTAATTGAATATTTCGTAAACTGCGCATTTTGCCCCAGTCTCCCCTATATATTTTAATTTCATGATTTTAAGGTCACTTACTTTTTGATTTTTTTTTTAAACTTTATTATCAAAGGTTAAAAATCCTCAAAAACGTTTTATTAAATAATTTTTGTAAAACTTGATTTGATGTTACATTTAGCATAATAATCACAGTAAATGTGGTATTTTTTCTAAAATCATACTTATTTTACATCAACTCCAGTACCACGGTATTTCATTTTAGAAATATGTTGATCGAAATTATTCAATTTTAAAATTTATAATTAACATTTTATTATTGAAAACGAGACTTTACAGATTAGAATAATGATTTTTTCGGTATCGTGATTGAACATCGGGGGCCATCGCTGTTGTCACGGCGGCATATGGTGGCATATGGTTGTATTTACAATATACACCACATTGCCTTTTTGACAATATTTTTTTTCGATGCTGCGTACGTTAAGATTTAATAGTTCATTTATTTTGTTGATGAATTATAATAAAACATGGACATAAGAGGTAGCTATATTTAAAAATGAGAATTTCACAGTATTTCTATCATTGATATAACAATGATAAGTCATTTTAAAAAAAATTTTTTTCAAAACAAGACTAAAATTTTCACTCCTACAGAAAAAATCTTCATTCGTCAAAAATTGCAATTGAAAAATTGATTATTGAAAGCAAAAACATTGAATTTTTTTCATTTAATAAATTTTGTCACTTTAACTTTTAAGAAAAACGTTTTCATATATGAACTTTTTTTATATGAGCAATAAATCAACTCGAATTTCGAAAAAGTGTTCAACACTTCAAACAGATTGATTTTTAGATATTATACACACTATCAAGTTTTCAGAACTTTTGAAAATTTTTTTTATTAATCAAACTTTTATTAAATATTACATAAGCAGTAGAAAATTTTTTTAATAAACTTTAAAACTTGCACCAACGATGTAGGTGCCTTAAATATTCATCGTTTAATGTTTTTTCTATTACCTGTAGAGAAAACCTTTTAGAAATTCAAAAAATTTTCAAGATACTAGTCTATATGTATTGTTGGTCTCTCTACAAGTTTTGTTCAGAAAAAAACGTCCTTACGTCTATGATCTATTTTCAAACCCACGTAAAAAGACCACATAAATAATTCCCTTAAAGGCCCGACGTGGAACATCTGCGAAAATTTTTTTCTGGTGTTTGTACTGAATTCTTAACGTCCTTGATGATGTCTTACACGATGATTTAATGTTACAATGTATGCAAAATCTTGTTTTTAAAAACTGTTAAAAACTCGAAAAAACTGTTGAAACAAAACAGTTTTCAGCGTGACCTGAAGTATGTTTGTAGTTGAAAATAGGTAATTTTTTTTTTAGAATTGTAATAAAATATTGTTTCCAATTCCTGTCATATTTAGAAAAATAATTATTGACATTTAGGTCATACTCTAATCATGAGTTCCGTTTTCTTTGCTTTGTCAAACTCTTGGTTGATCTAAGCAGTCCCTCCTAATGCTTGTCATTCTAACCAGCAAAGGGTGAAATCGACTTTCTGAACTGTGAAGCTTACTTGCCAAAACTTCAACAAGTTCAAGAAATTTTCTTATAGCGAGACAAATATTCACAAAGTTGCCCAAACTTGAGATTTTCGAGAATGTAACAGCACTTGCATGCGTAATGATATTGCTGAATAATTTAAGCTTGACACAAGCTTTTTTTCATAGATCAATGCATGATATCGATTTCTTTGAACAGCAGTTTATCTAAAACGTTAAAATTTATGATAATCCACTGGAATGAAAAAATTGGAAAAATAAATTTTTTTGTTTTGTCTTTCCATAGACATAACTATTTTCTTGAAAATGAAGGGTCACTTGCAAAAGTTTAAAAGTTTTTAATTTATCTGGAGGCAGATAACTTTTTGTATATCAAGACTTGCATGATATTATAAAATCTTATTATATATATGACTATAAATAAATAAAAATGTAACTGGATTTGGTAAGAAAGTATTTTTCACATTCATTTCCACTTTTTTACCTAATTTTCCTGTTATGTATTTCAGTTATGATGTTTGTGTGTCTTAATGAAATATGGAACATATGAAAGCACAATAATCTAAGAATTTATTTTCACTCCGTTCACTTCGTTCTTTGAAGTTAATGCGATGAAAATTTTGTCGTGGATGGAATTTAATAAATGTCAAGTCCAGAGAATTGAATAAATTTTCTGCTCCCATGGATAGAAGGAGTTTTCAATTTTCAAGTGATCAGGGTTGCCAGTATTGGCCGGAAAGACAAGGACAAGTTTACGTCTCGTTTGACGTTAGAAAGAGAGAAAAAAGGGCCCACTGGCAACCCTGCAAGTGATCATAAAAATTTTCTTCTTCCACTCCAAAAACAATTATGTTTCCTGCATTATCAAAGAATTTTCATTTTCAACACAGTTTATTCTCATGCGTGTTTGTGCAATTATAATATATATTGTACGTCAAGGTTTTGTCCAAAACCTTAGCAGGATTTTTACAAAGTATGTTTTCAGTTTCTCGTTCATGTTCTTCTGTTCTTTTAAAGCATTCTTCACATCATTATATTATTTGTTGTTTGATCATCACAAAACAAAAAAAAAGGAATGAAAAGATGAATAAAAAAAGATTCAAATTTTCCTTACGCTTTTTTTCAATATTAATATTGATTAGACTTGAATTTCTTTTAAGGATTTAATTTTCATATTTCGTTCCATACACATCATTATTTCTGCCAACTGTTTCCCACATAAAAAATTCCATTTTTAGCTTTTCGTTAAGGCATTTGAAAATTTTCTTCTTTTCAATTTTTTCCACATTTACAGTATGGATTCAAAAATGTATGTAATTCAGTAGAATTTTCTAGTTTTTGAAATTTTTTAATGAAAATCTCCCTAATACGCCTTATATAATAACTATCATTCTTATGTAACATTTTTTCGAATTTTTCATGCAATTTCTTTTTCAAAACCTCGTCCTAAAAAACCATTAATTCATCTACATCTATCACGATTTCACTCTTCCTCTCATTTCCGAAATTCAGCACTTTCTAACACTATTTAATTAAGTAGTTCCAGCTTTACGTGAAGAAAGAATTTCAAGCTCACAATGAACCACGTGTTATCTCACTCGACATGGGAACCAAAAAAAAAGGAAGTCGAAAAACGACGTTCCTGACGTTAAAGTCGAGCGAATGGAAAAACTCGATCGAGTTTGCTCGAAAATTCGCTCTTGGAATGCGATAAAAAAAGTGGGATTTCTACCTCAGCCTCGAGGGCGCAATGCATTGTCCTCGAAACTTTCGAAGAGGAATGCGCTCGAACAATATTTTCTGAAATCGTACCAACTTTACTTCACTCGCGAACTTGTGATGAGCTGAAAGTCAGATGATGTTTGCCAAACAGTCACCGTTCTTGAAAGGGCATTTCAAAGTCTCATCTTCGACACTCTCAGAAACTTCAACAGTGATATTGTCACTGAATCTGGAGGGGAGATTGAGTACGACTTATATTATTTCAGAACTAGATGTTGTGAATTTAATTCAAAGGAAATATTTTATTCATAATTCAAAGCATTATTTATCATTTATTCTATTTAAAATTAAATCGAACTTGAATCGTGAAACAGATGGAGAATTCGTATATGAAACTTATGATTATACACTATATTTGCTCTGTTTTTCGAAATATAACATCATTTTTCAATACAAGACAAAAACGATGGGAAAATTACATAATAATTTACTGTAGTTATTCAGTATAGATCAACTTAATGGAACTTTAGTCGTTTTTGGACGTTGAAACTGTTACTGATTATTGCGAGCATTCATAACTCATGCAAACGAGGCTCAGAGGATAACGTTAAACATCGCGTTATAACCCTCGTTTCCATAGTTTACACATTCTGGAGAGAGATATTCTTATTTCGCCGCGAGCTTGTTGAATTTTGCAGCAAAAACGGAACGATACGCTTTTTTACACTTCTGTGGACGCAGTTCAGTAAATGGAGGGCGCGTATTTTTCATTGCAAGAGTAATCCAATTTTTGAGCCACGCCGACGTTCGTACAGTGAGTTTTATGGGGGTTGTGGCGGCGTGGAATTAGAAAAATTATGGTTTAAAACAATTGCAGGGAAATTCCGTGCTACGTTGAGCCACGTTTTTCAGAGAAATGAGTAATTTAAATGAGTGTGATTATGAAAGTATGAAATTCGTGAATTCAGGTGTATTTTTATGACAGGGAGGAATTTCGTGGAGTTTGAAGTCACGTCTTTCAGCTGTATAAATAATTTAAAGTATGACAGTTCGTAGTTTGTGATGAATTAGCACAATGAATATGCAAAACTAAGGATTGATAATCGACATTCACAATTTCTGGAATTTTCGATCTTATGAAATTTCTTGAACAGCAATAAATTATGACGAATGATGTATTTGTTATCAGAAATTAATGAATCTGAAAAAATAGATGTGAGACCTTATGTTTTTGTGTGTGCATGTCCAAATTTTATTTCCGACTTTTCTTGTTACGTATTGAAAAAAAAATTTTTTTTTTGCAGTAGTTTATGAGAACATTATTAATCTTTTTTCTTGAACTCATTGTTGAGAAAACATAGTTCTGTTTTCAATACATTGCTCCAAAATCCGCTAAAATTGTAAACTTTACAGCTAGACAAATAATTTTTCCTGATTTCACTTACAACAGAAATATAGTTTAAATGTTGAAATGACTCTTCTATTACGAAATAAAAGTATAAAAAAAACTATTTAAGTTACATACATTGTAAAAAAAAATTATGGTATTTTTCCCACACCGGTATTGGAAGCAATCAATCCATTCCGGTTTATAAAATTTCTTATACCGGTGTATAGTAGCAATACCATACATAAATAGTATTTACCATACTTCGGTATAGTATTTTTACCCTATTTGAGTATGAAATATTTCCTTTATTGGTTATAAAAACAAGGTTGAAGCAAACATTTCATAAGATTATGTGGAAAAATTCGCATACTTGTATATGGCGTTTTTTTTATTGTGAAGACGTAAAAATTCTATCGCTCCCCTGCTGAAAAAATCCAATTGGATTTCCATTTGGAAACCCATTTAGCTCGGTTCAAAAAGAAATCCAACTAGATTTTTAGAAAGGGTTTTGATGAAAATGTTATAAAACATCTTAGACAAATTTTATATTTTTAAAATTATTTGTATATCATTTTTATTCATACTTCATTTTGTATAAACTTTATTTAATTCCATATAAAATTTTCGATATCGGAAACAATCGGAAAACCTGCTGAATTTCTATTTGAAATTCCATTTGGATTTTCATAAGGAAAAGATGAAAGTTCCATAAAGAACGATTTATATTTCACTTCTCGTTTGACATGGTCTGGTCTGCGAAAAGCAACTTACAATTCCCGTTGCCAATCCCTTAAACTATTCTCACTACTATCTACATGCGGGTTAAAGTACTCGGTAGCCACCTAGCCGCGGTGGCCCGAAGCCTCGCTTGCGGCGCGGGAAAATTCAAATGCGCCTAAAAACGCAGAATATAGTATATCAGGAATGTAGTAATTACTCCATTCATTTTTACCATATGAAACATTGCAAAACTGCATAGGCAGAGTATAGCAAAAATAAATAGTTGTAGAAAAATTTTCAATGAAGTATAGAAAAATTCGGAGTATCAAAAATGTACTATTCTCGGCATGAGAAATTTCTCAACTTTTTCTACCATATAATGTAAAAAAAAGTATGGGATATTCCTTGTACTTGTGGGTAAAACTTTCTGAATAGCGAGAAGGTAAAAATTATATTCTTACATAGTGAAATTACTATATTTATGTTTGTTATACCAGGCGTAGGGAAAATTCATTATCAGAGTGGTAAAAGTCCAATGGTTATGGGAAAAATTCCATTGCGTTATAGTAAAATTCGATGTATAGAAAATTTACTATACTATATTATGGGAAATCTGCGAACTTTTTTTACAGTGTACAATATTTTACAAAATAATAGACAAAAATATATAACTTCTTTCAAACTTTTATTTCAAAATATCAGCTAATGTTTTTTTCTGAGACTGTTTGTTACTGTAGATACAGTTTTCAGAACAAAAATCGAAATTTTTAAGAATTACTGAAATTTTTAAGAATTACTGACTGAAATGATTTAGGAATTATTAAAATGAATAAAAATACACGAGTCGAACATAATTGAAAAATTAATTATTATAATCGGTATTTGAATTGAATAAACTATTTTTAAGTCGTTCACTATTTTTAATCTGTAAATAATGATGTAGATGTATACGCAAATTGATGGGATTTGTCGATTGTCAGTTTATTAGGAGAGTAATTGAACAACGCATCAGCCAGTAGTATAGGTCAGTGATAAGGTAACCAGTGATACATATTCATTTATAAACTTCGAGTAACTAACTGAATTATACGTGGCAAGCAAATCAATAGAATAAGTCAATTATTAGTCTGTCATAGAAGGAACACAATAACTTGTCGACCAACAGAATAAGTTAATGACCAGTCCTTGAAAAAAATTTCTTGAAAATGAACAATGTGAATGATAAAACAATTATTTCTTCAAGCTTTCGTCAAACATTTTGCCCTCATCAAAAAATTATCGAGAACGACGTCACTTTTAAGAAATCAAAACAAAAAATATTCATTAAAAGTGACGCTGTTTTTGATGATTTCTGATAAGGTCAAAATTTATGCTGAAAGCTCGAAGAAATAATTGTACTTTAATTTTCATTGTGGATTTTCAAGAAACTGATCGTCATATGACCTATAATATTATGAAGAAGGAAGTAGCGTACATTATAAAAAAAAAGTGAAATTTTCTCACACTTTTCTCGCAGGTACTAACGAGAAACGAGGCAACTCATTGAGGTTGGATATCAGCTGGCGGCAGAAGAAGCTGAAATGAAGATCACACAAAACTGCGTCGTATGCCCACAATCGACGGAAACTGTGAGTCGTTATCGTACGTGGAGATGCCCGGTCGCTGCAACAACATACTCATCAACATCAGCTGTCTTATCGGTAGGAGTTACCTTGTGTAACACTTGCGAATCACGAAACTGTTCCGTTCGAATGGGCAACGATTTCGGAGCTAGTAAGCAAAGTTTTGAGCGGGGCTACCACTGCCACATTCCGAAGGGGAAATTACAATTACCCTAAGTATGTTTGACGATCTGCGAAAACATTCTCGCGATGGGCAGCACAAACGGAAGTTCGTAGAGTTGGGAATTCAGATTTTTACTTTCGGACGGCTGGAATGATCGAATTTGAAAATAATTTCATTGAGAGTGTAACTTCCAGAGAGTTTTCGATACTTTTCAACGTGAGTAGGTGATGAATATTAAGTTAACAAAAAATTTATGTGGTTAAAAAAATGGCATATAATATGAAATGAATGCATAAAAAAATTGTCTAGCTTCTTGGAATAACTGTAGAAGAAAAAATACTATAATATGTTATTTATGGAAATATTCATGAATATTCATGAATTCAACAGAAAAATACAATATGCGACGATAAATTGATAACATACGCTTTATCAATAAACTAGAAAATACATTACAAAAACCAGTGATCAACCATTGTCCTAAATTTAAATGTCACATGGAAACAATCGTTCAACGTTAATATTCCAACAGTCAAGCATTGATTGCGACATTAAATGTAACCTCGAAGTTTGATCTGGAATCTACGATACGAGTTTCCGCACCTGCAGCTGTAATAATGCAACTGTAAAAGGCTGAAGTTTCGCCATTTATCTTCTTTTTTATTGATAAACTGTTTTATGTTACAATAATCGTTTCGAATTTACGTTGTCGTTACACTGAAATCGAACAGAAAAAACCAGTAAAAGAAATATAAACCGATTTTACCGAAAATTATTAACATAGTAATAAAATCATGAGTATCTTTTATGATTGCTTTTGTATTTAAAAGGTTAAAAGTAAAACATGTTTTTTTGAGTTGATAAACTAAAGTTAAAGGTCAATTAGTATAAGTTACAGTTTGAAAAAAAAATTGTTGTACACTTATTGTGATAAAAAGGAAAAAAAAACTTTTAAAACGCTCGAAGCACTTTTTCTTAAATACATACCACAATATGGTTTTATATTTATGTTTTGAAGTTTTATTATTATTTTGATTCATCTGATAAATATCACTAAAACCGAATTTCTGAATCGACATTAAACTCCGACACAGTTTCCGTGAAGAATAAAAACAAATCATTGAATGTAATTGAAAGGATTATCCTTTTTTTTTAAATGAAACAAAAATTATTGTTCAATATCGTGTATGTGTATATTCGTAAAATAATACAACTTTCAAAGTTTTAGAGATATGTTATTCTACATTCAAACGCGTACTTATTGTTCCGAATGACCGAAAATACACTGTAGGAGGGTATTAAACACATTCAGAACTTAGTATTCATAAATCACGAGAACGGCATCCAGACCATCTTCATTACGACGTAAATGTTCGAGGAATGTTCACGGTAGTCCGATAATGGTGCCATTACAAACGTTCAAACGACACTTTACTGCATCCCCGAAAATCAGAATAAACGATTCTTCATTCCCGCATGCTCTAACCTCTTTTCGATGTGAAACTTGGTATAGAAACACATTGTGCTAATAGTTTTAATTTAGTGACTAAATCATCAACATCACGTTGAAAAAGATAAAATAAAATGACTATTGACTTTCATTTACGACATTTGCAGGTAATCTTTAAGTTTTCATGAAACGTAAAAGGTTTTTTTTCCCATGCATCCACAAAAAAGGCCACTTTTTTTGCATGGAATGCGGGAGCAAAATCCACTTTTTGGGGTACTCACGAATAAATCATTCTTCCCTAGGGAAATATTAATAAATCACTGACACGAGGCAAGAAAAGAAAAAAAACACAGATATGAAGGAAGAATAATTGTCACGGAGGATTTTGACGTATTTACCACCGCAAACTTAATGTGTTCTTAGAAATATGC
>JAPYZL010202941.1:0-11718 GCA_030522825.1 Platygaster orseoliae | reverse complement strand
CACGTGTGTCTTAAAATTAAGTGTATATTACATTTTTGCTTCTATTTTCTGATATCAAAATTTTTATCTGAAATTTGTCGCACAGTGTTATACATAGAAAAATTATCATTTTTAAAATAAGGAACTTATAGATTAATGGTCCTCAAATATTGCAAATATTTTTACAATGAATCGATTCCAATTAGCTGCTTTTTACAATTTTTCTGTTCATTAACTGCAAATATGTCAACATCAACATGTTTGTGATGTAAAAAAAAAAAAAATAAAAAAATAAAAAAAAAAAAAAAAAAAAAAAAAAAAAAAAAAAAAAAAAAAAAAAAAAAAAAAAAAAAAAAAAAAAAAAAAAAATAGAAAAAACCACTAAAATCGATGTTACATAATTGTAGCGATTTTTTTTTTTTTGTTTTTTTTTTCATTGTTGATATAACGTGATCTTTGATAATAAAAAAATGGTCGAGCACCATTAAAATACGATTTTGAAACGGGAAAATGCCAAAAATCAAGTTGAAACATTTTTACTACACTATATGCTAGAAAATGGTCCATAAGTTTTACTACTTTTTGATAGAATATTTTTCTCGATCATGCCAATCGTTGACACAAAAATTTAAAAAAAACAGTCCAAAATCAGCCAAATTCATGCTTTAAAATTTATGCAGATTTATTTATTTATTATTATTTATGCATTATTCATTTGTATATTATTCAATGATAAATTCGATCACATCAATCGATAAATACTCCAGAAATTAAAAGAACTAACCCATATATGAAAAGGATTTAATAGAGTTTTTCGAAAAATCAAAGAAAAAACCCCACTATTTGGGAAAACCCAGAAAAGTATTAGTTACATTTTGAAAAATCATCCATCAACTCAAGATAAAATGTTAATCAAGGCTCTTAATGAAAATTCATGACGAGGGAATAGATAATGAACTGATTGTTACGCATTGAATGGATGACAGGTTTAATTTGTTATATTTCAAGTGGAAAATTACGTGATTTGTTTTCAGCGAGATTCTGATACTTTTGGCATTGATAGTATGCCAGAATGTTTACGGAGAAATAGACACGAAAATTAAATTATCGTCCGGATACGACATGCCGATCATAGGAATCGGAACTTGGAAGGTATGTCACTAATTTTTTGACTTGTTGGATGTATTTTTCCCTTTTTTTATATGCAAAAAATTGATGTTTTTTAATGGTTTTTTTTATTGATGAAGTTCTTGAGTATTTAAAATGTTTCTGTTTTAAATTCAAATCCAAATATCTTTACTATCCCTGAATTCCAATATCACAAAATCAAAATAAATAATTTCTGTGATCCACACATACGAAGTTAGAAAGTTGAAACTTTTTGTCTTCAACATTTCAGGCACTCAAGGTGAATTTAAAATTCATTTATCTGACTTTTTCAATTTTTACAAAACCGGGAGTAATTAAGATTTGAATTGATAAAGTCCAATAATGAGATCAGTTGCAGAGTTCGTCCTCGAAGTTGCAATTAACATACTTATATGGCTCTGAAACTGTGCATGTTTTTTAATTTTGATGTAGCTACTTTATTTGAAAATGTTGGTTGAATAACATTTTCAATTATTTTTTCATCGCTGTGTGAAAAGTGCTGTAACAAAATATGCAACTTTTGCAGATAAATTTTTGTTTCTTTTCATTTACTTCAGATACCGCCAGAACAAATGGACAAAGTGATTGATGCTGCTTTGACGAACAATTATAAACAGATCGACACGGCCACAGTTTACGGAAATGAAAAAGCGATTGGAGACAGTTTAAAAAAATGGTTCGCAAAAGGCGGCAAACGAGAGGATCTATTTATTACAACAAAAGTAATGAATGTTATACCAAGCAATTATACTTAATTTCCTATCATTTGTTTAACACTCAAACTTTTGCATAACGAGCATTTATAAAAAAAGTAAATTTTTATATACAGCTGCCAGTTTATGGCAACAGAGCTGCGGACGTGGAAAAATTCCTAAACCTTTCCCTGGAAAACTTGGGCGTCGATTACGTAGACATGTACTTGATTCACGGTCCATACTCATTTTTGCAAGAACCAGATAAATTGGACATAGCAAAAAATGAAGACGGCAGCGTAAAATTAGACCTTCAAGCTGACCATAAATCTACATGGATGGTAAAACCACATGAAGAATCAAAAGATGAAACATGAAATTACATATTATCGTTTAAATACGAAAAATTGTTTATAGGAAATGGAAAAACAAGTAGAAAAGGGACGCGCGAGATCGATTGGATTGAGCAATTTTAACGAGTCACAAGTTTTGGACATATGGAACAACGCCAAAATCAAGCCTAGTAATCTTCAAGTAAGGTTTTGACATACACTTATTAGTTATGAACAATTTGATTAAAGCTTCATAAGTCATAATTGTTCACTTGTATTTTTCAATTTTCACTTCAATAATAAAAGTTAAAAGAAAATTAAATAGTTATGGAAAGGATTGAAAATGTTTGTAAAAAAACTTTACTATTTAGAAAAATCAGAATTTATAGTTAAAACAATAAAATTATTTTTTAAATCTAAGAATACAATAATTAAATACTTAAAATCTTTTGTGACTGTTTTTTTTTTTTTATTGAATTGTTAAAAGTACATAAAAAATTCATTTTTCAGGTCGAACTTCACGCGTACATGCAACAAAAACCACTCCGAGAATTTTGCAAAAAGCACAACATCGCATTAACTGCATACAGTCCCTTTTCTTCACCAGGAAACAGAAATCTTTTCAGATCGCAATTCAATTACAATACACCGAATCTGCCAAGTCTTTTTGAAGTTGATGACGTAAAGAAAATCGCGGAAAATCACAAAAAGACTCCCGCTCAAGTTCTTCTACGTCACTCTATTCAAAATGGAAATATTGTGATTCCAAAAAGCTCAAACCCTGAGAGAATAAAAGAGAACATCAACATTTTCGATTTCAGTTTAAGTGACGAAGAGATGAAGAAACTCGATGATTTGGATAAAGGGACTAGTGGGAGAATGTTCAATTTCCTGTTCTACAAAGGGTGAATATCATTGGTTTAAATGAAAAAATATTTGTTCGAAAAGCAAAGATGGAGAATAAATTGGATTTTTTTATATTTCAGGGTGGAGAGCCATCCATATTATCCATTCGCTGAAGAATTCGAGGCTAATAAGAAGAAGGCAGGTCGTTAAGTTGGAAAGTGAAATGTTAACGTATTATAATTAATACTTGTGATCAATGTAGAATTTGTAGTTTTTTATATAATAAACGGTGCCTTAAGAGTAAAATGAGGAGAATTATATTGATTTGGAATGTTTCCTCATTGAAGCAGTTTTTTCTAACATTTGATTAAATAATCATAATTTTTTATTTCAATACAATTAAATGAAAAATATTCCTAATTGTTTTAGAAAATTTTCACTATTGCTCTAAATTCTTCAAATATTTTTACGATTTCCGAAAAAATAAAAAATGATCAAAAACATCGAAAAATTTTCATTATCAGTAGTATTTTTACCTTATCTCTATACATTTTTTTAAATAATAAAAACTGTTAAAAAAATGTTCTCTAAAAAGCTCGTCAGAAAATATTCTCGGAATAAAAGTTTGCTGAGTCAGCAAAAAGATGTGCTGTTTCAAATGTAACTCGACATAGAACGAATTTTTTTTGCAGCAGTACCTAGCTTATTTTTTCTACCAGAGCACAATCACTATACAATGGAATTTTATGTACAATAATTGTGCTCTGGCAACAAAAAAAGTTACTGCTGCAAAAAAAATTTGCTTATCAAGTTATTTTGAAACAGCACATCTTTTTTTTCATGCTGTTCAAAGTAAATTGTTCCATAGCTTTTTAATAAAGTCAGAAAAACACTGCTAAACACCCGTTTTTGAAAAAAAACTCTGGGAATGCTTTTTCGGCTATTTTGAGACTGATTTCGGAAAAGACTTCGATTTTCCCTCTTGAATCTGATTTTCGAAAAATTAAAAGATTAAACTGTTTTCATTTGGGGTAAAAATTTTTCATTAAATGTATTGAATATAGTTACAAATAGTACTTAAAATTATTAAAAAGTATATTTCCCAGAATTTCCTACCGGAAAATAAAAATGAATTACATTTTAAGAAAAAAAATTTTTTCATGTGGAATCAATCATTCTACGAACTTTGGGATGCTGTTTTTTGGGTTCTTTTATTAACATAATATTAAAAAAAAAGTCCAAATCGTAATTAATTGCTTCATCTATAACATATTAAAATTAAAAATTTTTTCCATAAAAATCGTATAAATTGTAGTCTATAATCACTTTTATACATATTTATATATATAAAAATAAGTTTTTTATATAAATAAAAAACTCTTGCAGTAATTTTTAATTCACAAATTAAAGTGAATTCTATTCAGTATGGTCAATATAAAATAAGTTCTAGAGATTTTTTTGAAATTTCAATAAATAATAAAAGTTTTCAATTAGTTTTCAAAATTTTAAAAAATTCAAAAATTACATAGTATTACCCCAATTTTTTCATATTACTTTCAATATTTATTTACGACATTATAATTCTTTCTGTAATGTTTGAATACAATTTATTACTCATATATTGAAGAATTTTTCTATGAAACACTAAATTGTGTTTCAAACTGCTACGATAATTTCAATCAAATTATCCTTAGCACGCATGTATTCTTGATAATAAACTTCATATTTGAGAATCAAAATATGAAACAAAATTTCAAAATACTGTTCAATTCTCAAATTTTAATAATTTAAAACTATACGAATAGTTGTTTCAAATGTTCATAATAAAATTGTATAATGAAAATAAATTGGACGCAAAATCACTTCTATTTTTAATATTTATATACAATTTATCAAGTTACAATAAATTCTACCATCGTCCAAACTATTGCCATACTTTCTTGAAATTTCTTGCCCCTGGCGCTCTCCAGAACCTGTAACTTACGGGTTCAGTTACGAGTGTTTTGTGCAAAAAACACCCGTAAGCAATATTGAGTTTTTTCGCGAAATTATCAATGGAATGAAAGAAATTATTTGTACAGAATTACAATGAAGTATATTTTTCCGATTTTTTATCATCCAAACTTGTCGAACACTCTAAAACACTATTTTTCAATGAATGTAAAACGTCAAGTATTTGAATACTGTGCGATTCGACGCGTATGCCATAAGCAGCCATTAGCGGGAAAATTAAAAAAGTTTAAAGGAGACATCGTAAATTATAATATTTCATTAATATTAGGAAAAACAATGAAGATTACAAATGAAATTCATGAGTAATGTGACGAGAGGTAATTTATAAAATGCATATTCGTGAAATTCATTCATTATTATGCCTTATTTCAAGTGAATTCTTTACGGGTGTTTTTTGCACAAAACACCCGTAAAAGGATCCGTAAGTTACGGGTTCATTTACGGGTTCTGGAGAGCACCAGGGGCAAGATACGTATACTCTCAAAAATAACTTCCTATTGTAAAAAATTTATTATTTCCAAGACAAAAAAAATAAAAATAAGTATAAAAATAAATATAAGTACATAAAAAAATTATAAAATAAAAATAAGTATAAAAAAAGTCTTTGGCACTACAAAATTCCATTGAAAACAACAAGATTCGAAAAAGCACCCTGAAATCGCCATTACAATAGATTTTTAACCTTCTGCAGATTGTTGGAAACGGTATGCATCTATTATTTAATTATCCTCAGGGACAGAGTTACGAGCAATGGTGATTTACTATTTTTCTTTACGCGCTTCGAAGCGCGACTTACACGTAACAGAAACAATCCTTGATTATTTTTTCAGAGGTTTAACATTTACAGCCTGGTAAACGTACCTAATATCTTTCTGTATGGCGTGTCTATCGGTATAAAAATCTAGCTTTGGTTGACTTATGATGAATATGCATTGTTAAGACTGAAAAAATGCATTCATTCAAGAACGTCTACATTTTCGCAATAATTTTGAGTTATTTGTTATCGTTTGACAAAAATTATTTCATTTTTTCATAGACTTTGTGGATACAAGATTATAGATAATTCGCCATGCATTTTATAATGAATTTCATCTGGAAAATCTGGACAATGACTGAATATTTTTGTATAAACAACATACAAACAACTTAATTAATTTACCGAAAGTCATTCAACAAAATCGAATAATTAAAATGAAGCTTTTAATGAAGATTGCGAACAAAGAGTTTTCTTGTAATTTATGGGTGGTGTTTCATTAAAAAAAAAAAAAAAAAAGGAAATAAATATGCATCTCAGTTACAAGCTGCGAAGCTGGTTTTGAACCGGTCACGTGAGAATCATTTTTTAAAAAGAGTAAACGCTCGGCTCAGATCACAGCCTTCATTGCTTCATTGCCTAGTGTATTCTTGAACAAGATTCATTCAGATGAAGACTCGTATTATCATGTTTTCTCGCCCGCAGTAAGTAACGTTTATAAAATAATTGACCATTTTTCCGTCAAACATTTCCGTGTGTATATGTATGTATGTGTGTTTTGTATGAAATTTCGTCATGGACCTATACAACTCCGTATTAACACACAATGTTTAACGAAATATCCCAAGAAAATTCTTGCAGAATATTTTGAAATATTCTCGAAAAATATTCTCAGGATATTTTTTTTACATTGACCTAATGGGAAACTACTTGGACATAAGCATATTTTGAGAATATTTTTGGAAATATTCCTGTACGAAGAAAAATGGTTTCGTTACAGCAACCATTGATTGAGCAGAATATGGACCCAACAAAATTTTGGGTACTACAACCAAAACTTTGGTCATAACAGCCAAAACTTGTGTTATAGAAACAAATGCTCAATTTTTATGACTGATACTTAGATTACAATAACCAATTATTTGGTTATCACACCTAAAGTTTTTGTTGTACTACCCAAACCTTTAGTGGGCTCATATTTTACTGAATGCTGTAATCAAAAATTTCTCTTTCTGGAATATTGTGTGTCAATAGCGACTGTTAAAATATAGATTGTTATAAAAATTAAAAATGAATTTATGAACAAAAAATTCTTGAAGCCTATAGAAAAACATTTTTATATTTTGAAAACTACAAAAAATACAAATGGTGATATGAAGTGTTTCCTAAACTGAAAAATGCTGCAAAAAAATTTTTGATAACATTTTTTGAGTTGTCCACTAATTCCCAGAGTTTTTGAAAAATCTCATTACTCTCCATAAAATTTCCGAAAATTGAAAATACTAGATATATAGAAGAATACACTGAAAAATTGATTTTGCTGTTATTTCACCAAGTATTTGGTTCACTTAAATACATTTTTTAGACTAACAAATTTTGTTCCAGTTAAAAAATTTACGTTTTTGCTAACTTGAATTTGTTTGTCCGAACTGAAAATATTTGAAAGTTACAAGAAATGTGTTTGCTCAAAATAAAAATTTATTGTACGAAATCAAATATTTGGTTGATCAAAAAACGACAAAACGTTTGGTTGGTCTAACCAAATTGGTTTTTTAGTGAACTATAAAACGCTACGAAATCTTATAAACACTATAAAAACCTTGAACAATTCTTTTTTCTTAATCACTTAGCCACGATTTAGAAATTCCAATTAACCTCTTTTAAAATTTCTAACAATAATTGTTAGAAATTTTTGTTTAACAATTATTGTTTAATTATTATTAAGAAAATTATTATGCCTCGAAAAATTCAATTTCTACATTTTTTAAGATTTTAATCACCCTTCAGGATATCCGAGTCTTCAACAAATGAGAGCATCTGTAAAAATTTAGATTTTGAAGAAAGAAAGTTCCTGAGTGTCAAAAAATAGAAATTTGGGATACTTCAGTTTTCAAAAAATCCAATGATCTGGAAATGATATCATATTTTCAGCAAAACTAACGCAAATCTGAAATTAAAATGAAGACTTTAGAGATTGTTAAAAAACTGCACTGAAAAACCAATTTGGTTCATTTGAATGAATTTTTGGTTTAGGCGAACAAATTTTGTTTCAGTCAAAAAATTTACTTTCCTGCTACTTAAATTTGTTTTTCCAAACTAAAATATTTTAAAGTAAAAAAAAAATTGTTTGTCTGAACTAGAAAATTTGTTTAAGTAAATAAAATATTTGGTTCTTCAAATAACGACTAAATGTTTGTTTGAACCAACTAACTTTGTTTTTCAATGCACCTTAAGGCGATGCGGAAGCTATTCTCATTCTGTCTCGCTTCCTCTCATGCAGTTACTGTTCTACCTGTCTCTCTCGCACTACAGTAGGTTCCGCATACCCTTAAGAAACGAGATTAACATTATATTTTCGTTTTTACTTCATTGGATACAGAGAATCATTTGATATAAATTAAAAAGTTAAATAAAACTTTAAAAAAATATGGTTGTGTATCGATTAAAATTAATTAATAAAAATAAAATAAAATAATAAATAATAAAATAAATAAAATAAATAATAAAAAAATAATAATAATAATATAAATGTATAATATAAATATAAAAATAAATAAATATAAAAAATAATAATAATAAAATAAAAAAAATAATAATAAAATAAATAAATAAAATAAAATAATAAATAATAAAAATTAAAACTATCTCCGAAAGATGAAACTCTTTTGATACAACAAAATTTTCTAAATATAACAGTTTTTGCAGTTTTATAGAGTTTTAAAAATTATTCACAATCTCAAAAATTTATCAGCAATAAAAAACCAAGTTGGCTCAAACAAATGTTTGGTCGTTATTTGCTCAACCAAATATTTAGTTTATTTAAGAATATTGTTAGTTTAAACAAATTCAAATTAACAAAAAACGTAATTTTTTGTAACTGAAACAAAATTTGTTTGGATCTAGAAAAACTGTTTGTCTCAACTAAAAATTTATTTAAGAGAACTAAATCATTTTTTCAGCATAACA
This sequence comes from Platygaster orseoliae, assembly GCA_030522825.1. Lineage (NCBI taxonomy): Eukaryota > Metazoa > Arthropoda > Insecta > Hymenoptera > Platygastridae > Platygaster > Platygaster orseoliae. The sequence continues at coordinate 2,767 of JAPYZL010202941.1, read as the reverse complement.
AAAAATGAGTAAAAAAGCTTCACCATTATTCAGTTTCTAATGTATTTGAGAAAAGTTTATAGATTTTCAAAAATGTACATAGGAATTACGAAAAACCTATGATCATTCCAAAAAAATAAAAGTATTTGCTGCGAAATAAAATTTTGCCAAGAAACAATGGCAATTTCTGAGACAGGCAAAACGTATTCCTCGAACTCGTTCGCAAGCATGAATGACAACATGAAAAAACAGCATGCGTATGTAAACATCGAAAAATCGAATTCTCGCATGCTGAAACACCGAAAAACCGAACATCGCGAAAACGCAATAATAAAAAAGCATAGAATCGGCGTTTAAGAAGATTTTAATCCTACCTTTTTCGATGTCGAGGAATCTTTTTTCTATTCCTGAAATTAATCCAAAGAATAAATCTAACTGCATTCCTTTTGACATTTTTTTTTCACCCACGAAAAGGCGCGAAACCGTTAAAAAACATGGCAGCGACGAGTACAGACACGTACAAATCTTTGTCTCTCATTCCATCTCATTACTCACTGTTTTTCACACGCGACATTTACCGTTTGAATGATTTCGACACATTCCGACGAGGTCCGCGATACAAGTCGGAAAAAACACTGAAACGCAATTATATTTTAGACAAGAAACCGTAACTCGTAGTACTTTAGTATTACTAAACAAGGACAGACTTATGTTTGATTGAGCGCTTGAAAAGAAACGAAGATTTTTAAATTTAAAGAAGCTGATTACTGTAGATTTTACGTTTAAAAAACTTTGTTCAAATTGAAAAATTGAAAATTCTCGATTCAAAGCATAGATTTCAATATCAGAATCTTTGAAAGTTTGAAAATTCCAGTTACGAGAATTACATTGACTGTATAATGAGAAAAATTATATTCAAATGAAAATTTTTGCAATTTTGGGTCTGGAGTAGTCTGGAACATTAAATAGAATGAACCATGATATAAGTGAAATATAAAATAGAAATTTTTTGAGTAGATCAAAAATTATTTAAAAATTATATTCAATTATATTTTATGATATACTTATTTTAGAACTCATAATAATTATTTAATGCTTTAGCAAATAATAAACAAAATGTAAAATAAAAAAAAGATTTAAAAATATAAACCAAACACGTTAAACTCGCGATATTTGTCAAATGCTAGTTAGCAAAATTCTGAGATGATTATTATTATAAACAATTTATATTTTAATATTGACCTTCAAAAATATTTTTAGTGAACAAACCTAGAATCTTATTTAAGAGTATGGTTCTTAAGAACCATACATCTTAAAATAAATAATCTAGAAACGAACAATAACTATATATAAAACTTTTCTAATATAAATTGAAGAAAAAAAACATTTTTACGTTTAAAAAACGTTTAAGTTGAAAAATTTTCAAATGTACGATTGAAAGAATAGGAATTTAGTACAGAAACTTTAAAAGTTAAAAAAGTCGATTATGAAAATTTTAGGGACTGATAATACAAAAACTGATATGCAAATAAAAATTTTCTATTTTCATTTCACTCCTGAATCAAAAAATTATTTTAAAAAAAAACTACAGTAACTACAACTCTGTATAAACGTGTAACTTCAAGCATTTTTTATGGTTCGTGAAATACCACGAAAGTGACTGAACATGTTTCAATTTCGTGTAATTTTTGTTATTAATATAAAAATACTGATTACAGCACTGTTTTAATCTTCGCCATCACTATAATGATGCCAATAGTTTCCGCTGTAGAAAAGAGCAAAAAACTCTCTTCTGGTTATGATATGCCAATCGTTGGACTTGGAACAGCAGCGGTAAAAAATCTGATAAACAATGACAATCTCATGACATAAAAACTGATCAAATTGCAGATCAGCATATATTGGCATTTTCTTTTATTTCTACCGGAAACCAGATAGCCAAAATTTCATAAATATTGAAATTTAATGACTGGAAAAAAATCGAATCAAAAAGCCGTTTGTTTCCACTAAAATTTGAAAATGTTCATCCAAATTAGTGATTTAAACGAAATAACTAACTAATAAAAACCAAGAATTTACAAAAATTTTTAAAATATACTTTTCAAAAAAAAAAAAAACATTATTGGCTATAAAGCGCATTCGCATTGAAATTCGTAACAAGTTTAAGCGAATGTACACTTTTTTTATTACGTAAGTATAGAGTCAATGACGGCGATTTAATTACCGCAGATAACAACACAAGAGCAAATGGACACCGTTATCGATGCTGCGTTAACCAACGGATACAGGCATATCGATACTGCCCTAGCTTACGAAAACGAAAGATTAATTGGAAACAGTTTGAAAAAATGCTTTGATAAGGGGTTCAAACGACAAGATTTATTCATCACGACTAAGGTTAGTACTTGAAATAACTGCGTTGTTTTTGATTCAAGAATGAAGAATAAATCCCTGTCAAATCAAAAAAACTTCTCTAAATAAAACAATCGAATACCACTGGCTAATCAGTTGTAATATCACTGATAGATCACCTTAGCAAAGTCGCCGTCAGGCGAGTGTCATATATATCTGCTGATTGTGAACACAATTTCTCAAAACCACGTAATTTAGACATATCATCAGCTTCCGTAGTAGTAGATTCATCATAAAATTTGAGGACCATAAGTTTCACATAATAGTACCCCCCCCTCCCCAAACATACATTGCAAATGTAAAGGGCCGGCCGTCGCTTGTGTGGTATTGCACCATAGTATTTTTACGCATTTTTTAGAAACATGACTTACTGCAT
>JAPYZL010202919.1:0-19657 GCA_030522825.1 Platygaster orseoliae | reverse complement strand
TCAAAAAGAAAAAGCATTAATACAATTGAGACGGGATAGTTCGTGGAATTTCTTACAAACTTAGCTGTTTGTTAAAAATTCTGATGCTTGCAGCGTTTGAAATCCTTTTTTTTTTTTTTTTTTGAGGATATTCGAACACAGAATTAATAAAGTCTTATAAATATAACTTTGGTCTTCTGATTCTCATTATTTACGATCTTTTAGGAGCAAATCATGAATGAAACCAATTTCCTCTTTTCTCTTTTATTTTCCCAAGCTTTTAGCCTCTATATTGAGCCCTCTTCAGGAAATAATTCTTAAAAAAAAAAACGCATCCTTATTCTCTTGGTGTAAAAAACTGAGGTCGGTTAATTTTATTAAAAAACGTCTGAACTGTAATAATAAATCGAAACGACATCATCAATTTTTCCTTTCAACATTTTCCTGAACCTATTTTATGCATCCATCTTGTATTTGTAATAATTGATGCAATTTCAAACCTTTTTTATCAAAATCAAGCAATGAAAAACTGCAATCAGTTTAAAAATATATATATTTATGCACAAATACAAACTTTGTCGGTGTGACATTAAAAAAGCTGGATAAAAAAAGACAGAAGGCCTTCAAATTTTTCGTCTATCAATAGAGATTTTTAAGTCATCATAGTTCTGTGTGCTCTCAATGAACAAACATTTTTCATTGGCTAAATGTAAAAGCGAAACAAAAGCTATAGGCGTGCTCAATGCCTCGTTGTTCATTTTTGAAAGTTTTGATGGTAAACTAGTATAAATTGAAGAAAAATTCTCTTCAGACTCGTTATTTTCAATGGAGGTGAAAATGGATGTTTTCAGCTGTTTAACGTCCAATCTGCGAGCTTTCTTTGAATAAGGAATGTAAGTATCTTGAACCATGTTGGGCTTAGTGATGAGATTGTCTCCCGTGAGAGGACCCTGTTGAATTTCATCGTCGCCTTCCCCGTCAGAGCCCAAATCTGCACAGAAAGTTGCATCGTGCTGGTTTTCATAGTCATAGACCATTTCGTCGTCAGTCAAATGTGTCTCATCTTCGTCAACTTCCTTCATCATTTTTACATGCGTATTAGGCCTCAAATAATATTTGAAACTCTGCTCAATATTGTGAGACATATCATCAGGTAAGCTTAAATTGGCAATCTTCCAATTTTCAACAGTAGATGACAAAAGTTGTGTGTTCTTGTTTGATTTCATCAGCTCTTGGGCTTTTTTAACGTCACTTTTCTCAAATGATAACGAGGTCTCTTTTTTAATGCGTTTCTTAGGACCTTCAGTGGTGCCAGCATTGTTCAATTTTTGAGTTTTTATGGTCCAATGCGCAGGACCTGCCCAGTGTATAAAGTCGTTTTTGCTGAAATATGTGTATTCGAATGGCTTATCCAACACGACTTTTCTGGCGATGAATTCGCAAATTTCAGGATTTCCTGGGTTGAAGTCTTCTTCTATGGAGTTGGTTTCTTGTGGGAAATCCGGGTAATCTTCCTTGGCAACACTCGCGTCGAGATCAAATTGGAAAGCATTCTCGTCTTGAAGGGAGCGTTCGTTTTTTTCTTTGGGATTCCAATCCAAGAAACGAAAATTTTGAAAACTATCTGATATTTCAAATTGGTCCGACCCAGTTGGAAAAGTCGCAGGATATTTTTTTGCCTCGGTTTTGTTTTCATGCTTAGGCAGGTGGTCAATAAATTTATTCTTCGAGTTCATTTGTAGATACATGGAATCTGCTTGAATAAGACAAACCGATTGGTACATCAAATCAGTGGTTTGAGGGTCGTCTTTCTTTAACAGCAATGCTTCCATGCTGAATTTTTCAATCTTGCCTTTCAATTCTGCAGGTGTAACCAACGCGTGGTCTCGTTTCTTTTTCTGGGTTTTTTTTGGGGATGCATTTTCTGATTTGTTTTCTTCGTTTTCGTCACAGTCTTCTGTTTCGTTTTCTTTTATGACACCCATCATTTTGAGGACTTGGTTGTGCACATGATCGACTCTTAAGCTGTAAATTTTTGTACCCACTTCCAAAGATGTACCAGCTACATTAAAATTTGACATAGTATTCGAGTTTTTCTGTTTGACGAGTTGGGTCAACAAGTCGATAGCTTCCATGGAGAAAACGTTTTTGATAGTAATTTTATTTTGAGCATTGAGCTGGATGTATTGATTGATTTTTTCCTCCATTTGGACAGTGGGCATTTTTTCAAAATTAGAGAGACCAACTGATCTTCTTTTGTTTAAGATCGATTGTCTGCGCAGAACTAGTTCCTTTTCGTCGTCATTATTGATTATCGTTTCAGGGTCCTCCAAGGGGGTTGTTTTTTTGCTGCTGCGACGTTTCACAGGAGCTGCAGGAGCTTCTTCGTCCATTTCAGAGGTCGCATCTGGAAGTATAATTGAAAAAAAAATTATTTTTAACTTGCAAATTTTTAAAGATTATTCTTTTGGTACAAGTAAAAGTGAAAATGATTGACAGAAAGAACTTGAAAACAAAATTCTTCATTTATGAATTTATTTATACATTAATTTTATACATTATTAAAAACTACATTTAATTAATTTTTATAAATTAATTTTAAAAAAATATATAAAAAATGTAATGCATCAATTTTATAAATTAATTAATCAGGTGCGGATTCAGGGAGGGGGTGTTTGGGGGGGTTCAAACCCCCCCCCCCAAATTTTTTTATTCACAATTTTGCTAGTAATCGGATATTTGGACGTGAATTACTAGCGAACTGTGAATAAAATATCATACTGTGAGTTTTGGAAATTGCCTATTTTGACGAAACGATTACAGCCCTTGGCTTCGCCTCGGGCTGCAAACTTCCATTTCGTCAAAACCGACATTTCCAAAGCTCACAGTAATATACTATTTTTGTTTTGTTATTTAAGAAACTAAATTTGAGAGTTGATGACCTTTTTTTTTAGAAATCAAAAGATGAAAATTCTGAAAACCCCCTCTGAAATAGTTTTCTGGATCCACCCCTGAATTAAAAAAAAACATTAACTAATTTGAAACATTGATTAATTGATTAAAATACCACATTTAATTAATTTTATACATTATTTAAAAAAAATTTATACATTAATTAATCAATTTAATGCATTAATTATGAAACATATAAATAATTAATTTAATTAAAATTAATTAATTTATACATCAATAATTACATACCTTAATTGATGTACAATAGATTCGTTAAAAAAATCAGAATAATTCGAATTATAATTTTGAAATTTGTAGAATATGAAATAAATTGTATATTTTTTAGATTAAGTTTTTTTTTTATTATTTATTAAGTATTAAACATCTGTTGCAAAAAAAAATGTGATTTGTATGAAATTAAAGATAATGGTTGTTAATATTGGGTTTAAAAATTAAAGTTAATATTTTATGAAATGATGGATTTATATACATACAAAAAAAATTTTTATTTAAAAAAATGTACTGATTGTTGAGTTTGAAGGTTCTGAAAATTAGTGATTTTTTATCTGGTATGTTCAATTCTAAGAAATTGGGAACGATTATTGTTTTTTTTCCTCAAGTCTAATATATTTTCTTGAAATTAAAAAATTACAATCAAATTTTCAAATTACCAAGTTACATTGTATAAATTTTACAATTTGAAAGGCACAAGCTTAAGCATTATAACTATTAATTCAAATTTTTGCGAAAATTCGTTGACTTTTATTAGAAAAATTAATTAACAACACAATTAAATTTTCAGTTGAAATTACAGATTTTATTCGTTTAACTATTTTACTTTTGAAATCCAAACAGAATTTTTTTACGTTTAAAATTATAGTTTTGTTTTTAGTTACAAGAATTGTAAAATTTGGAATGTATCAAATCAAAGAAGAAAATTTTCATACACAAATTTTATGCATATTTAAATTACATAATTTAAACAATATACATTTGTAAAATTAAAACTTTTTAACCGCAGTGCTTCGATTTTTAAATTTTAAAATTACCATCTATCAAATTTTAAGTTTTCGGAATGAAAACTTTCAATTTTGCGGATTTCAGAATTCGCTTTTCAAAAAACTGAACACTTTATAAACATGAATATTCTATATTGCAGAAACTCAATAAATTCATCATTGAAATCAGAAGTTTCAATAACGTTATTTAAATTTTTCAAGTCCATCTTGAAATTTCAATATTAAAATTCATGAAAATAAATGTTAAAAATCCACAAATTCAAGGTTATGTTTTATTTTATTATTATCATTTGATTTGTCAAGGGCGCTTAAAAGTCACATTTTGCGAAAATTTATCATATTTAAAAAATCAAATCGACTTTTTCCCAACATTTGTTAAAGTTTCCTCTGTGTATGCTTTTTAAGATTTATTTTGGAGGGAAAACATTCAACATTAGTTCTTTTTAGTAATATGTATTAGAAAAGATATATTTATATAAACTTATACAAACCTTCATAAATATTATCCATGGTGTATGAACTATTTTTCACAGAGATTCACAGTTTATTAGCAATTGTGGCAGTGACAGTTAACAATATAAATATTGATAAACATTTGGAATGTTTGGAATTGATTTGACCGTTATTCTGGCTGCCGGATGTGTGTCAATGTGTGTATATATGTATCAATTGATATACAATAAGTTAAGTTAATTTTAATCGAATATGGCGTCACTTCACCGCCGCCATTTTGATCACAACTTTTGAATCACAATAAGAGCGCAGAAATCCAGAAATATTTATTTTGCCGCGTTTTACAAAAACGTCCGTTAAATTAGAGATATTAAATTACCAGTAATTTATTTTTTAGTAATGTAAACTTAAATTACCGAAAATTACAATAATTTATTGCAGAGAGGTTTTTTGATGTGAAAATTACTGTCAGATACGAATCAGTAATGTAAAAATTTTTTTTTGTAATATATATTTAAATACTTGTGTTTAAAATCACTTAGTATTCTAGAAAACAAATATTATAATGAAAACGGCAATTTATGAATTTTTTTATTGGACTCACATGAGCATACTGATAGTAACCGATTTGCAAGTACACAATGCATGAGAATTTAGAATATGATTCGAGAAAAAATTTGGTGTAATCACCTAGTAAGCATTTCGACTAATTTTCCTGAAAAAACAATATCTTTTTATATTATATGTCGCATGCAACTTAAATTTTCTGTCGAAGACTATTAATGAACGAAATTCTAATTCAGTGTCACAATATACAAAATTGTTAAAAAATTGGCCGTCTAAAAAAAGATCATAAATTATGAAAATAATTGTAGAAAACAATCTTTTCACCATTTGGGCTGTATTTGCATACTTATGTAATCAAATTAAGTAAAATTGGTATTTTAGTTGACATCAACTACAAAAAAAATTAAATGTTATTGAATTATACATATTTTAATAAAAAATTAGAATTCTTACCAAGGCCGTTAATGCTAAAAGGTTTACGTTTAATGGATTCCCATATAAAGCCGAACTTTAGATTTTCAGTTATAAATATACGAAATATACACCATGCAGTAACGTATAATATGAATTTTTTCGGGGGGCATATTAACATGGTCTTAATATTGAATAATTAAATAAAAAACGACAGATTATGCATAACTTGGTGTTTATATTAAAAATTAACATTTTTCCAAACCTTAAATCGTTTTTCACCTAGCATTACAGTTATATAAACTCCGCGTTTCTTTTTTACTCGCCAGTAAATTTTACTTTACAAAAAACCTAGTTCCTGGATTTTCAACGCTCTTTATTTACAATAACAAAATATACACGTATTCCCAACAATTACAGTATACTTCAAAAATGTTTGACTCTCTGCTTTGGAATACTATTTCCATGATTCCCTAAGTGCCCAGTTAGGCACTTGCACATAAATTTGCGTATTTTCAATGTACCCTCAATTAAAAAAAAAAAATTCCTACACATCAAAGTTGCACGAATTCAACTCGAGCAAGAATTTTTCTATTGAATGCATTTTATGATATATGTATAGCAGCTGTTTGCGCTGTTAATACAAAAATGTTTCAATTATAAAAAATAAACTACATGTTAAAATCTCGTTGCCCGAAGACGTACATTTTAAGTATTTGAAATTGAAGCGATACTTCTTGTATCATTCGTCTACAATGATTAATTAAACTTTTTTATGTATGGTATGAAGGCACCACACTTTTTTTTACATTTACCTCTTTAATGCACAGCATTGAGCTTATTTTTGCAAACATTTTACGCAATATCCCACACGGAGCTGTTTGACGTAGTTTTATGTCATTTTACGTCCTTTCTGTGCAAAAACAGGAAGAAAGCTAAAAGAAAAAAAACTTCGAAAGCAATAGTTTTTATAATTTTGGTAGTTTTTTATTCTGAATAAGGCAGAAAAAAATGTTCGAAAGTGATTTTGTGAAAAAATATATTTCGATATTTATTTAAAAAAACTATAAAAATATTAAAAAGTTTTAGGACACTTGGATTCCTAGAGCATAGGGTTTAAGAAATCTATTCATAAATTTACAAATATCAGAAAACCCTTACTGAAATTATAATTTCAGTAAGTTATAAATTACAAAAATCGAGTTCCGTTATATTGAATATCTACCTATATGAAAAATGTGAGATTCTGGACCTGAAAATTTAAATAATTTTGAAACTCCGAAATTCGTTAAATCTGATCGTCAAAGATTAAAAATCATGAAATTCAAAAAGAAGTATCTTTTTGAAGTATTTTAGGAATTTCTAAAATTTCCGTCATTCATGTCGTTCATGCAATTTTGTAATATTTTTCGGTATATTTATAAATTTTTTGTATTCCTATGATTCATTCAACAGATATCTGGAATTCGATGTTAAAGTATTGAAATTTTCAACGATTTTGAGTTTCTAGTATTTTTATTGATTTCTAATCTATTTGTAAACTTCTTTCTAGATTTCTAGAATTCCAACTTCAATAGATTTCCAGTATTTTTAATAAAGAACTCAAATTGGAAAAAAAGAAACAAAAATCTTCAATAATAAACTTGCGAAAAAAAAATTTGATTTTTGTTTCTGGTTCTTTATACTTTATCAAATACTTCCTTATGTCCTTTTTTTGCACCCTCTTACGTCCGCACAGTCACAACAGAATATTTGACAACTTCCCTTTCAAATTGTGTTGAAATATCGTACACCCAATTCGTTTATTTTAAACACATGAAATTATAATAAAAACATTTAAAAACTGTCATACTGTGAAAGTCGTAAAAACTGTACTTGACGAAATTCCAATCCATACGAACATTTGGTAACAAATTTCATAATTAGTCAAAGAGTTTGGAAAATTGCTTCAGTCTACGCTCCTGCATTTAGAAATTGGTTTCTACCTTGCTGTCAGGGTTCACGAATTAACTAATGAACTTGGATGATCTACAACGCAAACACTTTCAACGCGCCAATCTTGTTGAACAAAATCACTCACGTCGTCAGTTTTTACCGAAACGTTTAATCTCGAAGCCAAATCATAGGTTCCAGATGTTGAAATTATCGCTTGCAATTTCATAGTGGAATTACCGAACGGTTCAATTTCGCATTTTATCGACGTGTGTCCAATGTAGCGAAAATAAGTTGAAGCTTGCGGCGAGTAAACCTGAGACTTGATATTCGGCAGATTCATTTGGCTGCAAAAAAAAAGTTTTCAGATAACTCAAAATACTCAGTTCGTCTTGAAAAAATAAACCTGAATTTTTCCAAAAATTATTCAGGCTAGATCTCTTTTTGTGTGAAAAAAAATTTTTTCGCTTGAATTTTGGTTATTTCATCATAGGGAATTTTTGAAATTCAAAATATTTATTTTTACGAATTTTGAACGTGTTAATTTTTCTTTATAATTTAATGACAGAGTCGGAAATTGTCCAATTATTATAATTTTTTTTTAAATTTCTTTTCAACGATTTAGTGAAATAAACAATTTTCCGTATCATTTTTATGCTTTATTTCCTTGAAATTCCATAATTTCACCAAAAATGGTTGGATTTTACAAGTTTTCGTCCCAGTTACAACATTGAAACATGGTTTTGAGTTTTTATAAACTCTCGATAATTATCAAGAAATTTTTGTTATAATTAAAATCTACAAAAGCAACTATTAAACTTCGTAACTATGAATTATTCTGAACGTACCAAACTCAAGATCGTTTTCTGAAAATTCTTGGGAACTCCGATACTTAAATGTTCGAAGTTTTGTCTTTTTTATTTTTTTATCTGGAAAATCATTATTAATGCTGAATTTGGAAAAAATTTTTTAAGCAGTTTACTCAGAAATGGTCGCAATTTTAAAAAATTTTCTGAAAATTCAAAGACTGAAATTTCCCGACCCAAAAGTTTTCATATTGTTTCAGTCTTTTCAATACTTTTTAAATGAAAAACTTTCGTTAATTTTAAATGTATTATTAAAAATTTTTTTTTTGAATCTGTGCTTCTATTTTAAACTACACAAATAATATATTTCCGCGTTTTTTAAAATATTAGTAGCGTATAATTATTGCAAGACTTTTGATTTAACTTATGAACTTTCCGAAAAAATAAATTTCAAAAATTCGTTGAGCTCTAACATTTTTTTCTTCGAAAGTAAACTATTAGTAATGAACTTGAACAAAAAATGATCAAACCATTTCTGGTGAAATTATAGAATTTCAGGGGAATAGGAAAACTGTTAAAAATGGTACAAAAATCTTAGCACTTAATCAACAAATTGTGGTTAAAAGAAAAAAAACTGATGCAATGTAAAAATTTGTTTTTGTTACAACAATCACGTGGAAATTCAAGATAATCAACTTTTAAAATATCAAAACTCCCTCAATTATAATAAATCCTTGTCGATTTCCCAGTCAAATCAACAATTTATTCGTTTTCTAATACTCATCGATGTTTTGACTCCTTGTTTGAGTACTTATCAAGATCTATATAATATATATCAAAAAACTTCTGTCTCAATTTCGATCCTCGGAGCAAATTTTCTTGTATGAAAAAATAAACTATTATGCTAAATGATGTAGTTTATTATTGTACATGCTTTCGGTCACCAAATTGTTACCCTCTTCAGGTAAAACCATTATATCCAGCATCATCAATTTCCAAAAAAATTTCCAGACAACAAAATCACATCAAAGTCAACTGTTTCTGATATAATCATGGGTGAGAGTCAATTCCGTCATTTTAGATATACATAATTCCAAAAATTTCACCCTCTTCATACTTCGTATATCTTCAATCAGTTCTTGAAATCAAAAATGGGAAACAGAAATTCCAAATACTTGTTAACTTTGTCGAGGTTGGAGCGAAACTGATATATTTGTACAACAAAAATTATCACAAAAACCTCCCTTATAAATAAACAAACCAAAAACCACTTACTTATAATTAAAAAAATAAATATGAAAAAAAATCCCGTAATTATCTGCACGATTTGAGATGAAATGACATTGAAAAATCTAAAAATCACCTGCTCGTTCCAACAGTGTCAACCCTGACGTCCACCACAGACTGACAATTATTCTGCAACACCAAGACGACAGGAACAACGCACAATCGATTCCTCGAGAAATCGTGCAAAGTACTTTTGGAATGACTTATACTGTACGATATCACATTTTTCCTGTACTGGATCTCCGAAAAAATCTCTTTTTTCGATGCCATCTTCCTCTCGACAATATTGACGTTGGGCCCGAAAATCCTGAGAGGCTCCGTAAATTCGACTCGATCGTTTTTAATTTCGCTAGGGTGACTGTAAGGCCTATTCAAAGCCTCAATGTCTATATGATGCTGCCCTACAGCGTTTCTCGTAATCTCCCCGCTTTCCTTCAAACACGCCTTCCATCTCAAAATCAGGGTCGCTTCCAGTTTCAAGGCCACAGCGATATTTTCCTCTACTTTCACAGACTTTTCCTGTTGTTGCTGCTGAAATTCGTTCGTATTCGAGTCCAAGGTCAGTAAGTTTCGCCTTCTAAAGAAATCGATGAACGGAGCTTTAGTTTCGTCGTCCCCCATAACAATGTGCGATACTTGGGCTTCACCTTGGTTTTTTCTCCGCAGTTTAAACAAGAAGTGAATCATTTCTTGAGGCTGAATCGCGCCTTTTCTCGCAGATTTGATTTCCAGCAAGGACCACTTTCCACAGTACAAGGATATGTCGGTCAATTCGATCTCGTTCATCGAAGGGTCGTGTACCTGATTCGTATTTTTTATGTGGACTGTTAGATTCAGAGTTGGAGAATCTTTGTAGTCTTTCGCGCTTCTGCGAGTTATTACACTAGTGTGGATCGAATCCATGATCGTCAAATGCCAAGTGTGTCGGGAAACGCGGTACCTAGGCATGCTTTTTGGTTCTGCGTTCTCGTAGTAGAAAAGCAGGTCCAGACGGTGGTCTCCTTTTTTATGCGACGCGCGAATCCACATAGTTGTTTTGTAGATTTCACCGACTTTCAAAGTGTCGTTCATCATGGAAGGTAGAGTGATTTTTGTCACGAGGTCGCTTGTTTTTTTCGCGTCACCTGAAACGTGAAAGAGGAAGTTTTGGACATTATTCCAAAATTACGATTCGGAGACATAATTGCTTGAGTATATTATATTTATTATATTATATTTAATTTATTATATTGACTCCACGTTCATTTTCTTATTCTTTGAAAATAAAGCTATAATAAAATATTTACCTATAATTTCGTTGGGTTCTGAGTTTTGTATGAAAAGCAGTCTGGGATCTGTGGTGGCGACGTGAATGTTTGATAATGGAGCGTTACCAATGTTACTCAATTCGATGCTAACTTTTTGTATTTCTCCGCACAGCATTTCTTGAGAGAATTCGTGGAAGACGATCTGAAAAAAGTCAATTGTAATTAAAGGAAATATGTAAGCACTGTCATTGACATTAAAATATTTTTTAATTACCATAAAATGTTTAGGATCATACAAACGTTGAAGAAATACTTGAAGTTATAGAAATTTATTGGAGTAAAATTTTCTGTATTTTGTGAAAAATGTAAAAAAATTCATGATGTCTATAAAACTTTGAATTCTAGAGCATCAAATCCTAAAAAACGTATATAGTAATCTATAGAAATAATAGAAATCTATGAAAATACTGGAAGTCCTTTCATAATTTCATAAATACAAAGAAACAAAAAATCGAGAAACACTAGAAATGTAGTAATCTCAAAAACTATGTGGATATAATTTTTGTAAAAATTAATAAAACTTGGAATCCTAGAGCATATTATTCTTAAAATATATTTATAAATAAAAAAACCAGAAAAAACTATAGAATTTTAGAAAAAATATTAATGTACTAAATTCTGGCAATCTACGAAATACTTAAAATTTGCATAGTTATTATTTTACAAAAAATCTATAAAATACTAGTTAGCGCTACAAGAGCTTGTAAACAAAAAAAAAATATGAAAATACGAGAAATTTTTAAAAAATACTAGAAATCCCTTCAAAATTTCATTGATAGAATCTTTCATATGAATTAAAAAAGATTACGAAAGAAGAAAAATATAAAAAAATTGTAAATATGTCAAAATTTGGAAATGCAGATGTTTTGTACGACTTAGTATTTTCAAAATTTACGTTATTTGGAACATTTTTGTAAATTTTAATATCCCTTCATAATTTCATAAATTTTTCCCACTGTAGGAACCCCGTGAATTATTATAATTATGAAATTTCCAAGAAGACGGACATTCTGAAAATTCGTTTAATTTTGTGGAATTCAAATAATTAAGCAATTTTCCAAATTGTAGAAATGTGATTGATAAGGGATATTCGAAAAGTTGTCAGACATTTGAAAATTTCGGAGATTGCAAGAATTTCAATATTGTAAAAAAAAACTCATTTTTATGAATATCATACATATTACTAAAATAATAAAATTTCGTCAGACTTAAAACATTTTGCAAACGATAGGACTTCCCCAAAATTCATAAATTATAAATAGTAAGAAAATGCTCCGAGTTGGGAAATTTTCAAGATTTATGGAAATTTGAAGCATCCTGATAATTTTTAACAAAAAAATAGTTGACAAAATTTAATAGTAAGTATATTCAAATTTATAAACTATGAGAATAAAGATGTTTTGACAGTTTTATAAATTTTATTTAGAAAATTTCAGTTATTCCGAACATTCCATTAAAACTTCGGAAATTCAGATCTTTCGTGAAACCCAGTGATTTCAAAATTTACGTTATTTGAAACATTTTAGCAGATATTATTATTCCATCATAATTTTACATATTTTCCTCACTCTATTAATACCCTATGAATTATTATAATTTTGAATTTTCCAAAAAGACTCACATTCTGAAAATTCAATTAATTTTGTGGAATTCAAATATTGAAACAATTTTCAAAATTGTAGAAATGTGATTGATAAGGGAAATTCGAAAAGTCATCAGACATTTAAAAATTTCGGAGATTGCAAGAATTTTAATATTGTAAAAAATGACTCATTTTTATGCAAATCGGTTAGTACGCTCGTACTCGCTAGGTGGCTACACCAAATTTTTTCTCGAATCATTTAAAATTCTCGTGCATCGCTCACGTGATTCGTAACACACTCAAGTTGACTAAGCGTATGTTTTCTCCCTCGGCTAATGTAAAATTTTCTTTTTCACCTCATATTCAGTCCAAAACCGTTAATTAAGTAACATAATATTTATTCCATAATACCACAAAGCTCTTCAGTGATCATTCTTAGAATCAATTACTTTCTCTTAGAGACCCTGTAAGAAGAGATACTGGCCATTATGAAGTATATTTCTCATTGGTGGACTTCAATCGGGGCTAAAAAATGGCGGCTCCAATCGGAGCCCTTGCTTTTAGTGCGATAATTCAAATGTTAAAAATTTAGTTTAAAATTATGTACAGGTAATACAGGGTGAAATTTAATCATCGCAAATACCGAAAGCCATGGATTCCTTATGAAATTCTAAGACGATTTTTCCTTTACCACTTTTTACAAAACTCAAAATTTAAAAAGTTATTTAAGTTTGGAATTTTAAACAATCAATGCGCTTTTTCGAGGGGTGGGGATAAAAACCACGAACCAAACATTACCCGAATTTTCTTCATATTTTTCTAAGTAAAAAAGTCCTTTGCCACTTTTTAAAAAACTCAAAATCTAAAAAGATATTCGAGTTTGAAATCTGAGAAATCTGATTAATCGAAACTTCTAACTCGAATATCTTTTTTGATTTTGAGTTTTTCAAAAAGTGGCAAAGGACTTTTTCACTCAGAAAAATATGAAAAAAATTTGGGTAAAGTTTGCTTCGTGATTTTTATCCCCACTCTTCGAAAAAGCGCATTTATTGTTTAAAATTCCAAACTTAAATAACTTATTAAATTTTGAGTTCTGTAAAAAGTGGTAAAGGAAAAATCGTCTTAGAATTTCATAAGGAATCCATGGTTTTCGCTATTTGCGGTGATTAAATTTCACCCTGTATAGAAAAATAATATTGTTTTTGTACTAAATTTGAGCTAATGCATTATTATAATTTTTAGACTCATATGTGAATTAAATTGAATTATTTTATTTATATTATTACTCATTAACTGTTTATTAATTATTTTATTCAATTGTATGTAAATGAAATAAATTAAAAATGAAAGTCCAAATCCTAATTGAATTATATGAGCCTTAAAGTTCTTGTTGTAAAACTCTTTGCCTTGATCGACGTGGAGATTCTTGGGTTGACGATCTTTCAGCACATGAACACTCTCTCACTCTTTCTCTGTCTCGTTTTCACTGGCAGTCATTTTCCAGCCCAATGGCCAGTCTCTCTTCTTACAGGGTCTCTACTTTCCCTTGACTCACTTTCATTAATGGAGCTTTCTCGACCACTGTCATACACAATCTACAATCCTTCCCGTACATCTCGACCCCTGGTTTTTCCTTAACATTTTTCAACTTGGGTCCTCTGATCTCCAAAAGCCGCTTTCCTCGAACCGGCTTCACATCCGCCAAAACCTGCTCATTCATTCCCTGATTCGGAGGGTTCACACTGTACATCACGCCACATACGTCTACTTGTCCGATTTTCCTAGGAATTATCGCCAAAACAATTTCCTGTTCACTCATCGGGTGCAGAGTAACCATTTTCAAAGTCCTCGAATCCACAGGACTATCTTCCAATTTCCCTTCATTACTCAAAATCGTTCCTTCGCTTTCATACGTCCAAAGCAAACATATATCGATCAACGACAACGGTATTTGAAGAGGGTTTCGCAATTTGATAGAGTAAAAAACAGCCTCGTCCATGATTGCCCTCGGCATCGTTGAATTATTGCTCGTGTTCGTGTAATGATTGATGGTCGGCTTGAAAATCATGGAAGCTGACCCTTGCGCTTTTGTCACTAAAATTTCTTCGAGTTTGGTCCACCTGACGTCGTCCGTCTCTTGACTCGAAGACAGCATTTCCTTTATTGACTCGTCGCTTTCTTCATTTTTAGCGACGACGCCAAACAAAACTTGCGTGTGGTTTCCTTCGACCAATGGCAAGGGAAGAACTGGAAGCGACGAGTGTTTCAGTTTGTCTTCTTCGATGAGCAACTGGAACATATTTACAAACGAGAATTTAAATGAACATGATTTTTCACTGAAGATTCTACGACTGACGTACTAACATTGTGTATACTCAAAAACTCTTTCAAAAACGCTGTTTGCTGAAGGGCAGGTTGTTTGCTTGATGCGTTGAGCAACTTTTCGAAAGCTTGTGCAGCTTGTAGAGTGAATCTCAGAGCAGCAGCTTGCTTGCCTATCGTAAAATAAATATGATCTTCGGCAAGAGACCACTTTTTATCACTGTACACCTGAAAATCAACCACGAACATAATTATATTCTGTTTCGAAGTAGAACTTTGACATTTTGTGATATTGTGACGTTTTGTGATATTTTGTGATGTTCGAGTATGTTAGTATATCAGAGAACGTACCCGAACAATTACGAAAATACCTGAACAATTCCGAACATACCCGAATACTTCCGAACATACCCGAATATTTCTGAACATACCCGAGAATAACCGAACATACCCGACCACTTCCGAATATATAATTTGAAGCAGTAGTTGACAATATTCAAATGATGATTTTAAGTTGATTGAATTCATTTAAATTTATTTGATAAAAGTAGTTTTTGAGATAAAACTCGTCCCTCGTTTGATGTAGTTATAAATTAACTTAATTAATAAAATTACCTGATGGCCTTGTTGGTAGCACCTGAGAGAATGCCTTTTCTGACTGGCTTTGGAAAATCTGTGGCCAGCCAGAACGATGTGAAATGCATACTTTCGCGGCATTTTGGGACCTATGAAACAATAAGCGGCTTGTTCCAAAAGCAGGGCGGAACGCAAATCCGAGTCCTCGCTGGTCATGCGAATCAATTGTTTCGCGGCTTCTCCGTACAAGCCCCGACTCTTAAGGCATTCCACGCTCAAAAGTGTCGCTCTGGTGGCGAATTGCGGCATTTTGTGCATGTACGTCGTAATCGCTTCGTCCATATACTCAATGGTTTTGCGCGTGACTTCGTCCATCATGAAAGCGCTCAGCGCCGCCATTTCCAAAGCACCGGCGTAATAAATCCAAGCTTGGTCAGCGTTGAAATCACGTTTTGCGTTGTGATAAGCTTGATAAGCCAAAGAATAATGACCGAACATGAAGCACAGATCTCCGAGTCGTCGAAGTTGGAGTTCCGGAGAGTCTGTAGAGTATCTTTAAAAAAAAAGAAAATGTTGTTGCTACTTTTTTAATAGTTTATTAAAATCAGGGGAGTGGACAGAAAAAAATTTCGGGAGAGGTTTTCTAAAAAAATCTATAGAAATATTAAAAATTTGTAAAATACAAAAGAAAGATATTTTGTATTTCAGGAATATCTCAAATTTCCGTATTTTATGGAATTCATACAGTTTTGTCGGGTTATTATCAATTTATTCGTTATACGTATATAAAAAAATTTGAGATAAAATAACTCCAGAATTAACACGCGCGTATTACTGAGATGATTATAATTATACCCATTGACAGTATATGGTAATTAGTAAATTGTTAAATAAAATAATTAATGTTTATATAAACATATTATTATTTTAGTAAAAATAATCATATATCATATAAAATCTAAAGTTTATTATATTATTTATATTGTTACATTTAATAAATATTAATAAATTTATATAACTCTTATCAAAAATAATATTTATATGATAGTAAAAATAACAATTGTATGTTAAAAAAAAATTGATGAATCATTCAATTTAAAAAAAAATGAACTTTATTATAAGAAAGGAAAAAAAAAATAAAATGTTAGTAGTCAGTGTTTTTATAATTTGATTTTTCTACTGTATTTTTTAGTTGGTTTTCTGTAATTTCTAAATTAAATCAATAAGATAAAAAATCTTTTTTTAAAAAATCATTATCTCAAATAACTTTTAGTAAAATCACACAAATAAATGTAGGTATAATAGTATAAATATACTATATACCTGTATCAAAACTTGCTAATATTTTGAAATTAATTGATATAGATTTTGAAATTATAAAAGTTAATGATATTTAAACTGCAATAGAAAATAGAATTTAGAAAATAAATAAAAAACATTTAGGTGATGTGTTTAAAATTAAATCTTAAGGTAAATATTCGTATTTTATAGCGATATATTAAAGTTAAAATTTTAAAACGTTTTAGTTGAGCAAAAATATGTTCAATTTTGATTTTAAATTTACTTAAAAATCTGTTATATTCTTTTTTCTCTTTTGTTTAACGATGATTTTTTTTTAATGGAGTTTATGTTCTTTCGTGAATGATGAATTTAATGTATTTGCAAATGACAGCATTATCGATTTCATCAATAAAACGAGAACTGTTAATTATCAATGTTTTCCATGTTTTCAAACAATTAATGATTTGAAAACTGACAATAAAAATTCATTTTCTATACAAATAACTGTTAGATCCTTATTAATTAGTAAATCCATTACTTTTGGTTCTAAAATTGACATTTTTCATCAATTTTTTTTTATTGCTGATATCGTTAGTTTATTAAAAAATATCAGACACGTATTTTTCCTTTTTGTCATGCCTCAAAAATTGACGGAAATACATCATTTTGAAAAGTACAACGAAGTGACGTCATTCCTACTAAATGACATCATTTGCATGCTCAGTATATCTATGTATACGAAATTCAAAATTCACATATCTTCTATAATAATCATTTTTTAAAGAAACAAAAAAATAGGTATTGATTTTTTTTTCGAAAATAATTGATACACATGTCGTCAAATTTGATTTTTTTTTTCCATGCAACATGTCTATTAATTTATAATAAGTAAAATAAATGTATTTTTGCTTAACTTTAAAATATCGAAATAAAAAAATACTCACATCACAGCGTTTGCGGGTGAGGAACCAAACGTGCCTGGTTTGTTCGTTCCGAACCATCTTTTCGTGGCACTGAACAATGACCGACTGACTCCTTTTTTATTAGAAATAACGTCGTTCAGCAAACTTATTTGTTTTTCAACGTAAGGCAGCAGACTTTTCAAACAAAACTCGGAAATCATGACCCTAATTTGCTCTAAATCATCAGTCGACAATCTCGCTCCGTGTTGGGGCATCGCGAAATTCGGAGGATCAGCCCAAACATTTGCGTTTATAGGAGCAGAACTGTTATCCGTGAATTTTCCTCGATTCACGTGATTAAGGCTCGGAAAAGTTTCTCCTTCTGGACTTAGAGGGTGAATTGTTATTGTCACTGCTTCCTGCCCGAGTTCGAATGGCGTATTAGAACTCTCGTTGACTTCTAAGCCTAGATCAGTTTTATCTTGAAATACTTCAGGTGACGTGAAAATTGGGTTTCGCTGTGCAACTGGAGTTTCTACTTGATTAGGCCTAGAAGGCAAGTAAAACATTATGTTAGTTATCAGAGTGTAGACAACCTCATTTGTGGTTGGTACAATCACATTAAAGGTTACTGTAAGCTTTACAAAGATTGCATTAACTTTTAATGTTGTTGCACTAACCACAAATGAGGTTGTTTACACCATGGAAATAGTTGGGGCAAATGTTACTATTTATGAGGTTGTGACAACCATATTGTTTTTTCGGTGTACCTGTCAGTTTCTGTAATGAATTCATTGGGCATTCCGGAAACACCGATCATATCCGCAGGAGTGTGGGGCAAACTTCCTTGATCGCTGCCAGCAGAATCTGCGTATTTCATTATGAATTGACTCCAAGGATCCGGCAAATGACCGTCATCTACAGAACCTAATGGCCTCGAGTTCATTTGTAGCAAGTAACAATTGTTGGGCCCGTACATTGTTTTCATATCCACAAAAACGTCTTCAGCTCTGAAAAATTTAGCATGTAAAAAACACAAGATTTTTCAACAAATTGCCATTCTCTCAGAACGCACTTTTTTTTATCATCCTGAGAAACGTCGCAGATCAAAATATAATATCTCAAGGTATTATTGTTGAACCATTTGGGTAATTTTCCAGGCACGCTTTGGGTTAGCTGTAAACTCATTTGCTGAATCTTTTCCTTGGGATTTTCGTCGGCTGTGGAAACGACGATCATGCAAGCCAGGAAGTGCTTCGTGAACTCGTGATCCGAGGGGAATTGAACGTTGAGCAAAGTGTCCCTCCAAGCTTCGAACCAAGGGACCGACGTAGGAATGTCAAGCTGATTTTTTCCAACCTGCACCGAGGTTGTTCTTTCGAAATACGAACAACTCACGGATTCATTTAAATATTTTCTAGCTAAAGTTGGCTCCGGTGGCGAGGAATTTATGTCCTTGACTGATATTTGAAGTGAGTGGACGGCCACATTTATTCCTTGTGGATCGCGAAAGTGGCCTGGAAATTTTCCATTGAATATTGGAAACGATGCAAGTTATGGTGAATTTTAAGTTTTTTTCGAAAATATGAATAATTTTATTAATCAAATTTACAGTTAATTTCCATTAGTTATAATTTATTATGTCTATTCAAGTTGTGACGTTTTCGAATTCGAATGTCTAGTTTCCTGAATAATAATTCAAAAGTACATGGATTTTTTCCACATTGCAATTTATAAGTTTTTGTATTGTGTATTTAAACTGGATAATTTTTTTAATAGTTCGTAAAAATTTTTCTACTTCAGATAAATGTTGATGATTTTTATAAGTTGCGAAATGCAATAATAATGATGAATGATAAATGATGATAATGGTTTTTTATTAATTACAAAAAATGTGTCTACTTCAGATAAATGTTCATAATTATTTTTGTGAGTTGCGAAACTCAATAATAATTATGAATCATAAATAATGACAATGAATTTTTTAAAAACAGAATAATATTCTTCAAATTTTGGAAAATCAAGAATATCGTACAGACATTGTCAAAAATGAAAAAAGTTTCAATAATAATGTAGAAATTCATAAAATTTGGCTCCAAAAAAATCTTGTCCTTGAAAAAATTTGACGAATTTTTTTCTTAAAAAAATTCAAGTTCTATATATAGGGTGTCCCAAAGTCCGCGATAAAAAAAAAATCCTGAATTCCTTGTTCAATTTCGAGTCGAAAAGTCCTTTACCACTTTTTGCAAAACTCAAAAACAAAGAAGTTATTCAAATTTGA
>JAPYZL010202818.1:0-28827 GCA_030522825.1 Platygaster orseoliae | reverse complement strand
GTACCAACATAACGCCACCAAAAGATCAAAAATCGAACATACGTAGCCCGCGAAAATTCAAAATTCGCGATACTTTTTGAACAAACCTCGTATTTATTAAACATTCTACGGAATGCTACATTCTGCGGAATGCATACATCCTTTGCTCCGCAGATGTTATTAACAAAATGAACCAACACAACCTTAGTCGCTATTTCGAGTATCGAAACTGTTTCATCTACGTTGACTAAATTTGATACAAACATTATGTGCTGGACATGAAAATTTTCGCTTAATTTTTCAACATTATACTGGCGGCATTTGAAAAAGCACTCATTATTTTTTAGGAAAAAGTAATCGATTTTCATGAATCTCCCATCTTTCAGTTGTACATTCGTATCGTCTTTTTTGTTTGGGCGTGTGAACATACTACTGTGGTACACTGTTTTATCAAAAATACATTTGTCGTAGAGCACAATTTCAGTTTTGTAACCTACTGTACACGGTGTTTTAATTAAAACTGCGTTTTCTTTCAATTTTACCGTATTGGACGCGATTAGTCGATATGAAAACAATCGCCTGCAGAAATTCCACCTTTTCTTAGAAGAATCACATCGCGCGATTCTTCTTTTAAATTTGGCACGTTGCAGCAATTTTGTACCTATTTGAGAGGCTACACCTTTCGATCCTTTTACATCGCGTTTCATTCGACCTATATTGCTTTCAAATGTAAACGCTGAAGTTGCCGATAGTGGGCTATTCAATCGCACACTTTCCACCAAACGCATAAATGCATGGACATTAAAGGTTATGAAAGAAGAACCATATATAAAAAAACCTCATTTTTGTAACGCAAATAATAACTGGCAATATTAAAATGAGCTATACAAACATTTCATGCAATAAAAAATTTTCCCTGCTTTTTCGGGCTGTAACCAATAATTGAAGTTACATCTCGAATGAAATATCCACATACTTTGGTAAACAGGCGTCTTTGACTATCGACGCTGATCGATGGCAAGGACAACCAAGAGTTAAAAGACGCTTTTGTAAATTTTTTAAATTCATTTTAGAAGAATTATATTGTCCGATCATCACATTTGCATTGTCTTGCGACAATGCAAGAATTTTTGCCATCGGGAGCTTATTCGAAACTGTAAATTGATGGAATTCAGAGAACAAAGATTTGGCCTTGCCACATGTAGGGTCAATGTTTAACATTGTTAGAAGCTGCGTTTTGGCGTCCAGCGTTTTAGGTTCGACATACCACACAACGATTCTCATATACTTATGCGAGCTGTTCGGCTCAGTGCACTCATCAACATGCACAGTACATGGGCAATCGCGGAGTACATCCACTGCTTTCTCCATTTCTTCCGGACCTGAAACTTTAACGTAATCGCGGAACATTTATTTTTTCTAAGCGCATCGCCTGCAAAACCTGTGGATCTGTAACCGATAGCTCCTGGAAAAAATGCAGTATTTTTCCAGCCGATTTGTAGAAAATATTTAAATCGTTTACCAAAGCAGTGAAACGCACTTCCACCGCACGTTTTCGTTTTTCAAACACATTTGGCGACTCTCGAGCCTTATAAGCATCAACATCATTCACCTCTTCCAATCCGACACACTCACACTTTTCTTGGTGCAAAATAGAATCCATATGCTTCCTGACGTTGGAAATCCCACCTGCACAGGATACATCCACACCGCACAATTTGCAAAAAAAGTGATTTTTATCTTTTTCGGATATGGCAATCCACTTTTTAAACTGCACATCTTCTAGCCATGCTGCTGAGTACTTGTGATTTGATTTTCGTCTCTTTGGTAGCGAGAAATTTCGTCATACTCAGCTGAGTCCTGCAAATCTGTATTCTGTAATATAAATTCATAAAACTGCAAATTGTATTCACTAAAGAAAGGGGAAAAAAGTTGCATATAGATCGCTAGTTGGGATTTTGAGAGCTAAATTCTTTCATTTCATAGTTTATAAGTTGGTTAGTAAGGACTGACTTTCGAAAAAAAAATTTTTTTTTCAAAGCTCAATAAATTTACTGACTTTCTTTAATTAATTTAAAAAAATTGAAATCTGTTCCACTTTCGGTAACAAATTTTTCATGAATTGCTAATTTATGATTCTGATTTTTCAAAAATTTTGTAGGGGTGTGCGGTATCTCATTTTTTCAGGTATCTTCAGGTAATGTCGAGATTAGTTGGAAAATGTTTCGGGACAGGAAAGGCACTTGCTCGAAATATGCAGGATACATATATTAATCAATGTAAAATAATAACAAGAAAAAGAAAGTGAAATGAATCATAAAAAAATTTACAACATTTTAATGTATAATAATGATTATATTTTTATTACTCATATTATTATATACTTAAAATAATTATAAGTAAAAAAAAAATTAAAATAAAAAAATTATATATATATTGTAATGGGGAAAAAGGCCCTCGACCATTTCCCGCGTTACTGAAAATGAAAAAAAGGGGGGAAAGCCCAGAAAGAAGAAACACGACTCCACAACCGAATACCACGACTCAAAAACCCACGACGAGATTCTCGGAAAATCCACTGTCGATCCCGTCAGCGAAGAGGGGAGGGGGGCAGGGGCATGATGCAAAATTCCACCTCTTATGTATGTATCCGCCCTTCGGGCATTTATTACACAATGTTCAAAAAAATATTACACATAGCCAAACAGACGCGTACATAAAATCATAGTAAATCGATTCACTGTTGACATCACACACACACACACGCGCGCGCGCGCNNCGCGCGCGCGCGCACACACGCACACACAAATTAGATAAGTCACAACATTACAAAAAATTACAAGATTACAAAAATCCAAAAAATCTCAAAAAGTCTCGAAAAATCATGAGACAGTCAAAAATCGAAAGAGAGCCATTCATTTGTGGCGAACAGAAATCAGCACGATGTAGGTTAGTCATGGACATAAAGTCCAGTTTACATTGCTACGAGCGAGAAATACGCCGTTTCCATATAGTCATGCGAACACAACCATCGACGAGTTATCCATCACACAAGTAACCACGATGAATGATTTTGGCTTGAGTATTCATCAATGGTTGTTAACCATTTTTATAATAACACTATGTATTTTTAATAAAAAAATAAATGTTCCTCTTTTTTTTCATACGTTGATATGCATAATTGATAAATCAAAATAGTCTTACGCATATAGCTAGTTGTACTAACGTATTACCTTTTATGCATGATTATCCCGCATAAGTATAAGATAATCATGCATAAAAGGATAATATGTTAGTACAACTAGCTACATGCGTAAGACTATTCTGATTTATCAATTATTTATATCAATGTATGAGAAAGAAAGAAGGAACATTTCTTTGTCATTAAAAATGCATTGTTTATTACCAAAATGGTTAACAACCATTGATGAATACTCAAGCCAAAATCAATAATCGTGGTTAATTGTGTCATTGATAACTCGTCGATGGTCGAGTTCACATGACTATAATATGGAAACGGCGTATTTATCGTACGTGGCAATGTGAACTGGACTTTATGTCCATGACTGACCTACATCGTGCTGATTTCTGTTTACCACGAATTAAAAACTCTTAATCGAAAGGTCACAAAATCAAAAAACACAAAAAATGAAAAAATGGCGGTAAATCATAAGATAGCAAAAAGTCAAAAACAACAAAACGTCACAAAAATTCAAAATATTATATATATAGATAGATATGACAGATAGGCAAAATGGATGATATATATTTGCAATAAACGTATGATACTTTCAATCAAATCTTATTCGGTAACTGTTAAAAAATTATACTTAATGAAAAGTGTCATAAGTTTAGGGCAAAGATATTTCTATTTCACAATAACCAAATATACGATTCTTAATAGTAAATATTTTATATATATATATATATATATATATATATATATATAGTAATAAATAATAATATAAAATTAAATAATTGATAGTAATAGTTTAATAATAAATATATAATCATTACAGGTAATAATTATTAATAATTGTTAAGAATGGTCTTAAAAATAATTATCAAAAAGTTGATAACAGCCTGAAACATAAATTTGATCAATGGTCAACCATTAGAGACATTTTCGGTTTTAAGGGATAAGATTTTCAATGATTTTTCTTCAGTTTGCGCCAGGGGGAACAAGCTTCACGAAATTCGTGCGAGAGTTTCTCCCACTACTCTCACTCTCACTCCCCGTCCCCTTCGCGTCCCTCGCCTATAAACAGGTTCCCACCACCACCTACGACTGCACAACCACGTGCATTGGCATTTTCCTACCTGCGTTTACTTACTTTTCCGGTTCTGCCTGGTTCTTCAGTTTAAAATTTTTTAGTTGTGGTTTGATTTGAAAATAAACATATGATAAATGATGATATTTTCTTTTATTGACCAAAAAAACCATTTTCTATGAAAAACTATTTTTCTTTCCTATAATATTTTCTAAGGTTTCGAAAATTTCTAACATTTCAATTCGTTCCACACATTCCAGAGCATTCCAACAATGTCACATATACCCTCCTTGCACCCGACCCCGCCTGATTATGAATCCTCATTCTTTATCTCTCGCCTTACTCACCGGTGGCGCTCCGAAAAAGCATCAACGCGCTTTACAAGAGTAAGCTTGTACCTCCTGGTTCGCACCGGGACTTCTTCGAGTTCTCTTCAATGTTTTTTCGGCAAACTTGTTTATATCAATTTTTGTGTAGTTAAAAAGTTTTTCCCAATTTGCGTATCCAAAATAAAAATTATATAAGTTACGTTGCAACGAAAACTTTTCATTTCTTAACGTGAGTTAATTTAGTCACTTTTATATATGATTCTTCCTGGTACTAATTTTTTTTGCCATTGTGAAAATTTTACATTTTTGTTCTTTTTGAATACGTGCAGTGACATAAAAACTAGAACAAGATTAGTATAATTGGATTACATCCTTTGAATTCGACATTTATTGAAGGTAATGTACATTCATTGTCAGGGAACTCCATAAAAATTGTCAAGAATTGTTCAAAATGGCGAAACAAACCTCTCAGAAAAAATTTGATGAATCATGAAAAATTGAGTTTTTCCACCGCGATTAAACAACGAGTTACATTGTTGCCCCCTTATTCACTCTTTCTCTCGTTAATTTTCGATGAAATCGCAATTCGAGAACATGTTGAGTTAGTCGGAAATTCTTACTGCGGATACGTCAATTTAGGGCCGAATTTCGTGTACGACGAAAACGTTCCTGCGAAAGAAGCTCTTGTATTTATGATAGTTTGTATGAACGATAGTTGGAAAATTCCGGTAGCGTATTTCTTAGTAAGAGGATTATCTGCTGAATTGAAAAAAAACTTGGTCGTACAAGTTTTAACAGCGGTGAGTGAAACAGACTCAAAAGTTGTTTCTATTACTTGCGACGGCTTTACAATAAACATGTCAGTCTTACAACTACTGGGTTGCAACTTTGATGATCCTCAATGTTTACAGGCGACATTTACGCACCCTGTCACCGGCGAAACAGTCGTCGTGTTTCTTGACCCATCTCATATGCTTAAGTTAGTGAGGAATGTACTCGGGTCTTTGATAATTTTATGGATGGTGTACTTGGGTAATTACGCCAAGGTGCTGTGAGACCACATTCAAGCTTTGCACGTCCTTCAAGAAGCTCATGGAATGCATCTAGGCAATAAGTTACGGAGCTCGCATATCGAGTATGAAAAAAAAAAATGAATGTAAACTTGGTGGCTCAATTAATGAGCAAATCTGTTGTGGTTTTTCTTCTGTTTTGCAAAAACAATTTGAAACTAGAACAATTCGCAGATTGCGAGGGTACTGCTTTTTTCCTAGAATTGTTTAACAATTTATTTGATATCCTCAATTTCAAAAATATTCGGGAACATGGTTTTAAAAAAGCGCTGTGTGATGCAAATATCAAGAGTGTAATTGAGAAATTCAATTTGTACAAATCGACAATTTTGTCAATGACTGATGCATCGGGAACATTTTTGCTTCATTCAAAAAAAAAAAACGGGATTCCTTGGATTTCTAATAAACATGGAGAGCGCAGTAGCGTTGTTCAAATACCTGTGCTTGGACAACATTTTTTTGGTTTACATTCCAATGTACAAAATCAGTCAGGATCACGCAGAAATTACTTTTAGTTGTTTTCGGCATCGCGGGGGTGGGAACAACAATTTAAATGCCAGACAATTGATGTCAGCAGTCAAAAAAATTGTTGTGCACGCAGAAGTTCGAGAAGGGCGAAATGGAAATTGTCTCCCTCTAGATTCAATCACTATTTTGAACTGTTCTTCATCGTCCAGCCGAAAAAAATCTTTCGAAATTGCAAATACAGAGGAGACAGTTTCCACAGCGTGCGAGGATGGCATGGTTCGTGAAATAGGTGTTATCGACGAAGAGTTTGTCGAGTTCGTGAACGAATTGGGAATTAGTATTGACGAGTCAGAAGATCTTACGGGACAAAGTGATTTTCTTTTTGATGATTTTACAGAACACGTGATAGAATATATAGCCGGGTACATCGTTTTTCAAACTAAAAAACGTCTTTCATGCGAACCATGTCTATCCGCGCTTATCGAACATGTTGACGACAACAACAATCTCATTTTAGCGAAAAAACTAGGAGGCTTGACATAGCCCTCACGTGAAGTTGTCGAAGTTTGTCAAATATGCGAATCCAAAATTCGGGGTGCAATCGTAATGAGTGGAGTGTACATATCACAAGATTTCGATTTAACAACGATCGTAAACTCATCGATCCAAAAAACCAAAAAGATCGTTTTTTCGAACGTTTCAGAACACACCGGTGACGAGAAAGCTTTTGAAAAACATAACACATTTTTGTTTCGAACGATTGCGACGAAATATGTGAAGGTACGTTTGCATTGTATAACTTTACATTACATAGACAATGCCAAAAGTAAGCGTCAATTTTATAATAAACTCGTGCTTTTTCAAGGAACGTGACTTGTAGAAAACTGCTTCGTGCCGTTTATAAAAAATGAAACGATTGCGAGAAAAACAGTCAGCATATTTTATAAATATTCGATAAAAAGTAATATTGGATAGCAATCGAAAAATTGTTAAGTAACTGTGACCAATAAAAATATTTTCACATTGTATACTTCGATTTTTTCATTTTAACACAACTTTTCTTGCTTCTTTCTACAGATACTTCTACAGAATTGTAGCACTATACTGTGAGACTATTTTTAACATTTCATCTATTTCACGATTTGCTACAGTTTTTAATATGTTTCATAGTCTGTTTTACACTATTCTATCCCATGTTTTATTTCCCCAATTTCAGCACAAATCTTTCATGCTATTTTTCAGCGCTCTATTCTAATTACAATTGTACACGATTAGCAACACGATATTTTTGCACTATATTTTTCCCAAAATGTATGTTACATTTTTTATTGATACCTTCAAATTTTACATGATATTTTAAAATTTTTTTCTGACTACTACTTGACACCCGTTTTCCACATTTTTGTCCTAATGGCAATCGTTTTCCACACAATTTTCTCAATTTTTACATGATTTTCCACACGAGTTACTTACTTTGAAGCTGTGTTACATTAATTTAAACATGTTTTCGTTGAATTATATTGAACAACAATTACAATTATTATTACAAATTTCTTTGAATGATACCTTTTTTCACACGTATTTTAAAAACTTTTTACACGATTTCATTACACAAAATTATTACACGCTGCCATTACACGTTTCTTACATTAATATTTTATATATTCTTTGACTATTCAATTTTTTTTTAAATATTTCACTATTTTTACAAGAATATCCGCGTGCATAATACAAGCGATATTTTTCTCGCGTTTGAATTTACCGCAAATGAGCATGCGCACAAGGTCGGTCAATAGAAATTGTACTCCAACCTCGTCATTCCCTCTGGAACGCTCCCCTCGTCCATATTCGGACTTTACACTCCGTCCCTATATTTCTTTGTTCATGTACAAAAGTAGATGAATTTTAAATTGAAAAATATTTCCAGACTTTCAAAGCTTTATCTTTTTGAATGGAAAAGATGGGAGTCAAAGCGGCGTGAGTAGAGACGGAGAATATGGAGTTTCATATCTATCTGTCTCTTGTTCGCCTTGTTTTTCCTCCCAGCCTTTCAATGTATTAATATTTTTGTATTTACCATCATACTCCAGTGGCAATGCTGTTGACTGTTGGACTTTCTCATCGTCGATGTCAATTTTTGAAGTGAAAAACTCTTCAATAGACACTTCTATTGGTTCAATAACAACTGAAATGTGACAAAACTTTTTATTATTATACTTTATTAACTTTTTTAATGTTATGAATGTTTACATTAAATACTCGGCAAAATGATTGACCCCTACTCTCCCTACTCACGTTGAACAATCTTTCGCTCTCTCTCCTTTAACGTCTCTCACTCGCACAGTTTTCCACTTGCTCCGAAGTGTGCCCCTACAGCAAGGATAGGGGATCGATATACACTGCGTGTACCAAAATGCCCGTGCCAAAAAGAAATCCAAAATTCCTTTTTGAATTTCGAGTCAAAAAGTCCTTTGTTACTTTTAAAAAACTCAAAATTACAAATACAAAATACTGGCATAGAAATTTTGATTCAGATGCTGCGAGTTGAACATAAGTTTGTAAATGAACATACTTAAACATGCAAAAGTACATACTAAATTTATTGCTGCAATTCTGATTAAGAAATGTACATTTTCATTCAGAGAAGGAGAATTCATTAGAAGCCTAGTTATTTTCTATGTAACAAAATTAATAAACCCGTCTTCGATTGTAAAAGTTAAAATTTCTGAATCCTCAATATGAAAATTATGTAATTTTTGAAATATCAACAGGGATGCGCGAATCGAAAAATTCATGAAACCTAAATCATGAGATTTCGAACATCTGTTCACTTTAAACTTCGGAAAATTAAAAAACTTGATAAGTAGTCTAATTTTTTAATGAAATTAAGATATATTGGATTCAATTAAATCTAAAAAACAATCTTCAATTCTGTTGAATTTTCATCCCAGACTTTTATAATCTTAAAAAAAAGGAAAAGAATTTTCCATTCCAATAAATTGAAATCAATAAAAACCTGTTTCAGATGTAAGAAATAAAATTTTCAGCTTTATATAAAATAATAAAGATTTCTCATCATTTTAATGAAAATATGCTAATTGATTTCCAATTATTTGTAAAAACTTGATTTGAAAAATTACTTCAAAAATAAGGACAGCGAGAAATCATTTATTTTGAATCCTTAGTAAATATGTAACAATAAATAATTCATAAATTTCTTCATAATACTATTAGACTAATTTACCATTTTTCGAGCAACTCGGAAATTTAGTCGAAATCGAGAATCATAATATTTTTCCTGCTCCAAAATACAAGTTGATAATAAAAATCGAAAAAAGCTTTGAAAAAGAATAGATACGGAAACAAGGTGTCATCTAGGAACTTGTTTCCCCCCCCCCCCTACACTTGTCCCTGATTCGCCTTTTTTCGGCGCTTTACTCTACCTACGGCTCATCGGCAAGACTCATTCAAATAATCGAAAAAAAATGTTTTGGAATTGAGCATCTAATGAGTGCAAAGGATATTGTGAAAAATCAAGTTTGCATAACGAGCCCCTGGATGCAATAACTAGCCCAGCGCTCGAAAACACGTAAAAGTATTGTCCGCGCGGTGACGTAAAAGTCAAATACTGGAAAAATGAAAAATACTACTCGATAGCTTTTTAAGAATGAATGCATGTATCCCTTTAAACTTTTTTTGTAAACACTATAGTTCCCGTTAAAAAAGATAAAACTCGATTATTTTTCGATCAAAAAATCCATGTTTTTCAAAATTTACATCGCCGTTGAACAGTCATTTTTTATCGTATCAACATAATTTTTGTTTAATTTTGTTCAGGAAGGTCTAGAGATGAATACAATATCAAATAATTTCTAAAAAGTTATTAATAATTGTATGTTTTTTTAATCCGAATGAAAAACCATGTTTGTCGACGTTCGCGTTGAAAATGTATCGAAGGAATTTTTGTTTTCAACGGGGTTCTCGCGCTTGTCATAATCTTAAGTATATTGCCGAACTTTTTGAAAAGTTTGAGCTCTCTAAAACTATTTTTTATATAAAACCCAACGGGTTTAATACGAACGCGCAGCACGATGTGATGAATTTTTCGCTAGTACGATATACTGCGGAGCTAGCGCGCTCAAAACTCATCACATCACGCTGCGCGTTTGTGTTTAACCCGCTAGGTTTTATATAAAAAATAGTTTTAGAGAGCTCAAACTTTCCAAAAAGTTCGACAATACACTTAAGGTTATGACAAGCGCGATAACCCCGTTGAAAACAAAAATTCCCTCAATACATTTTCAACGCGAACGTCAAAAAACATGGTTTTTCATTCGGATTAAAAAACATTCAATTATTAATAACTTTTGATAAATTATTAAATACTGTGTTTAACGCTAGACCTTCCTGAACAAAAGTAAACAAAAATGATGTTGATACGTTAAAAAATGACTGTTCAACGGGGACGTGAATTTTGAAAAACATGGATTTTTCGATCGAAGAATAATGAAATTTTATTGTTTTAGCGAAAACTATAATATTTACAAAAAAAGTTTAAAAGGGTACATAAATTAATTGTTCAAAAGCTAACGAGTTGTTTTTTTCCAATTTTCGACTTTTGATTTTGATTTTTTACGTCACCGCGCGGACAATACTTTTACGTGTTTTCGAGCGCTCGACGAGTGATTGCTTTCAGGGGCTCAATCGCAAACTCTAAATTGCAAATCATCCTTGGGATTCTCCGAATATCTTAGAATTATTGACAATCAAATGGTTTTTTTATTTTTTAAAATTTGTTAAAGTTTCAAAAAGCACAAACAATTCAAAATTATTTTAATTCTGGAAAAATGTTCATGAATTTGCAAAGACTCATTGAAACTTTTCAAAGGAACTTGTAAGTACATTGTAAGTATTACTGCAGTACTTGAGTACTCCCATGCGGAAAAGTGTAGTAGTGGTTAGTAGTAGTAGTAGTGCATAGTGATCTGCTGTGGTGTGCATCGACCACTACACATGTAGTATTTTCGCGTAATGGTATGTAGTGGTTCATAGTGATCTGTATCGACCACTACAAACCACTACACATGTAGTATTTTCGTGGTAGTGGTCTGAGTAGTGCAGTAGCCTGTAGTGGCATGTAGTGGTTCGCAGTGACATTTAGTGGTCTGCAGTGTCTTGCAATGGAAATTCAATGAAAACGATAGTTTATACGAAATGATAACATTTTTTATTTATCATTTGTTGTACAATTTTATACATTGTAATTCTCTTATTCATCAATATCTCAATTTTTTCATTCTTATCTAGTTTGCGTGCCGCTTTCCACGCATTCCTTTTATTTTCAACCCTTTTTTTTAAATGTCATTGTTGCATTTAAAACGAATTTTTTTTCGACAAATTCTCTCATACTAGTTTTGCAGTAGGGATGGGAAATATCGATCGTGTCTCTTTCTAACTCACGAAAGCGATTGTTTAGCGAGAGAGATAGAGATTGATATTTCCCATCCCTATTTTGTAGTATTTTGGAATTCTTCCTCCACTTTTTCTGGAAACGGAAATAGACGCGTTTATAAGATCAATTAATAACTACACTGAAATGTGATAAATTATTCAATAAGTCGTATGAGTTACTTACTGATAATGGCATTCACTCCAAGCTCAGATAATTTCATTTCCGCTACTCCTTGAGATTTTTTCGCATTACACACAGACCCTCGAAATGTATGTGTTTCTAACATTTCTCGGCCAAATACGCATTCTATCAAACCATTGGTAAACGTTGATGTTGACTCAACTGCAATTGTAGAAACATTGTTTCTCAATCGAAACTCCTGGAGAAATCTCAACGTATTCAACCTGTTTAACAATAAGAAATCGTTTTTTACGTTCATTTGCCTAAATAACTACCTAATTTGTCAGTCGCAGCCACGGCATGTTCTTGGCAATAATTTGGTTTAATACAATCATCGTTCAGTAACGTACATGTCGTGGCAATGTATAAAAAATTGAGTATACGGTATATTAAAAAATGAAGACTGCATTTAAGTCTTGGTAGGTTTTTTTTAGATGACAAGTACACATACTCCTTTTTTCTTAACTGGTCACAGTGATATTGTGTGATCTTTTTCTTTCCCAATTTTCTATAATAAATACAGCCATGTATAAGACGAAGTTTTGTTAATGAGCCATTATAAAAACCGAATACAGTAAAAATTAATGAGTATTATATCCAGTATCATTTAAAAAAGTGTAAATCAAATGTTTGGTGTAAATAGAATGTTTTAGGTGTTCATAAAGTAAACTTTTTAATTGAATATAATTCTTTAACTCGATGAAAAAGAGTATTTAATTCACATGAAAAGAATTATCGATTGAATTATTTTTTTTTAATGTTCTTTTATTCAATTTATTAGTTTTTGTGTTTGATGATAGTCATTACTTAATATTGAATTTAATCATACATTATCAAGCGGAAAATAATCTTCGTTTTCACGATCCTGCCATAAAGCGTGCGTTTCTTTTCGAGATGTAACACTCGTTTCTGCTTTCTTGAGAGACGAAAAGCTATTTTTTGGGTTCACGCTTTCCTACAAAGATATTAGTATTATTATGTATGTAACTAATAGAATATCGTTCAGAAAAAAACTTAGATATTGTCTAAAGTTGCGAAAACCAATTACATTTTTATTCTTAAGTATCTAATTTTGTTGATTTTGATGCACTGAATCTTTTTTTGCTGAAACTCAAAAAATCTGCATTCGGTAATAATCCAAAAGTTTACATCTAATTAAATAAATATTGAACTTAATGATGCTCATATTATTATTAATTAAACATATTTTTCATCCCAAACGTACGTTCTCAACAACTTGAAATGATATTCAAACAAGTTAAAAAATTGGAAAATTGATCTAAAAATTGCGGAATCCATACATGAAAAATTTTACGACCTTGAAATGAGAAAAACAATAACATCCAGTATGAAAATTTAATTAATTTTCTACCCAAAATTATTTCTTATGTTATGTCTAACGATGATAAAGGTTTTGAATGCTCAATTAATAATTCAGTACATTGATATAATCTACGGCAATGCTAAAAATTTGAAAATTTTGAATACTTTAGCATCAGACTAGAAAGATTTACATAAAAGTCCATAAAAATACAAAAAAAGCTTTTGAATGATACAAACTCTGAAGAAGTACCGAACTTTTTTTTTCACATTGAATAGGGTAAAGTGTCATATTCCGCACCCAATAAGCATCTTTGTTCATTACATTGTTAAAAATGAATGGATTACTTTAAAAAAATTCGCGATTATTGTCAGAAGGGTTAGGAATAAGTTTTTGACAATAAATTATAAAATCCTAATGTCATGTATGCAAAAAAAAATTCAAAAACGTTCATTTTTCGGTTTTTGAAATTTAGGTTCCTAATTCCGCCCCCCCCCCCCCTCTTAAAATCATGAAAAATGAATCAATATTTTTCTGTCAACCGCAGATTATTCAGAATTGTCTATTTATTCACAATAACTTGTTTTCTCCGGGTTTCTTCAACTTATTTCCGGGTTTCTATCGACAAAGTAGCAAAACTACTTTTTCACAGCTTTCTTGGTTTTTTCGCAAAAAGGATGAGGAAATCCGTTTTTTATGCACAAGTCATATGCTTTTTGAGCTGAATCAGATGCTGTATAGCCATCAAAAAAGAAAAAAAAAATTTCCATGAAACCTGAAATCTATTCACGGTAGCAGTGACGTTGGTATAATGTATACTAAGTACTACTCTTTCTGTTTATGTGGACAAAGTGAAAATTGTACTCAGCTTCTTGTAAATATCGATCGATTAAGTGTCCTGCTCCACTACAGTGACGAATTCAAAAAAACAAAAACACTGAAATTTTTCAATATATAATAATATTCTGAAACGCAGAAAAATTATTGTTGTCTGAGTTATTATTTCAGCGCTTCAAGATAAGATGGTTCATTGCAGATGGCAGTACTACATATTCCAGATAAGCTGGGGTGCGGAATTAGGAAAGGGTGCGGAGTTAAGCACTTTACCCTAACTGTTTTCTGGAAAATCAAAACGTTTACATACGGCGTATAAAATTTCAAAGTCTAGAGCATCACATTTAAAAAAAACGTCTCTGTGACGAAAAAAAGAGTTGTTCGCGAGGTTATAGCGAGCTTTTAACCAATGTAGAAACTCGCCTAGTACTCGGTAAAACCTCTATATCAAAGAATAGAGCTTTACGCGAGACTTAGGAGAAGTAGTGCATGGTGGTGCATGGAACTGACGGAACAGAGTACGAAGGGAGCTTCAGGCGATAACGATGGAAAAACAATAAGCATCGAAAAAATGATGAAATATTATTACGTAGAAAGAAAGCACTTGAGAAATTTTTTAGCGTTTAATAATAATATTTTGTCTATAGTATGAATACCGTTTAGTTTCAATATTTGAATAAAGTAATGCCATTCCATTGATGATAAAAACAATTATGAAGGTAAAGATTCACGGTTTTATTCCAATTCCTTGGTGTTAATTGGCAAACCAACGTACATTACATTATCTATAGTAATGTATTTTTATTACGAATTTCAAATTTACGAAAATTTGGAAAATTGAAAATGTTGAAAAAAAAAAAATTCTCAGTATTCCAGCATACAGCAAATTTGTTACAATTCCAAATATTCTGATTGTTATTAACTCTCAGAAACTAAAGGAAAATTTTGAAATTTTAAATTTCTATGGAATACAAATGAGTGTGAAGAAATTCCTAAGAAACCGAAAAATTTCTTTGAATTTTGTGCCTTTTTTGAGAATTTTCTCCATATTCACAATTTCGATAATTTTTATAATATTTAAGATTGAAAAAGTTTGAAGGATATTTATAGTTTCGAAAATTTCATCACTTTGGAATTTTTAAAATATTCCGAAAGCATTGAATTCGACAAAATGGATAACTTGAGAATTCTATAAGAATGTAAGAATGCAAAAAAATTAAACGTTACAATTAAGTAATTTGCAAATTTCAAATTCTTCATTAGTAAATTTGTTATCATTTTATAAATTTAATTTTGAAGAATAATAGTTTTTGTAACTTGAAATTTTAAATTTAAATTAGTTTATTAAGACTTTGATATACTATAAACGAGATGGTTATAACAATGATCATCTTAAAATTATTAAAAAATTCGAGAATTCCAAAAATTTAAAAAATTTCAACATTAGTAAAGAATTCAAAAAAGAAAAAAATTTGAAAAATTTCCTTAAATATGCGCACTTTTGAAAAACGTTGCCGGCGTCGACTGGCATCAACGGCATTATTAGCTGTTGTAACGGTGCTTTCTGATTGGCTTATGTTACTCCGATATGTATCGTCGCGTACCGGAACCTCAAATATCGATACGTATCGCCCATACCTAATTGTCATTTGTTTGCCGTGTGACTCAATGTGATTTTCGCAATCGTACTTACATACGTGCCGAATTTTAAAAGTGATCGCGAGGTAAGAAAGTTATCGAAAATGGCAAATGAAGAGCCTTCTAAAAGAAAAGTGAACCATGCGCTCATTTGGTGGACGGAAAGCTGTCAAAAGTCGGTCGTTCCCGCGTCAAAAATTCCCAAGGATAAATGCTTCCCCAACGCGATCACCAATTTATGGTGGTCAGAGGGAGGGAAGAGGAAGAAATTCGAGGCAAAAGTCATTAAATTGAGTTGTAAGTATTCACTGCAGTAATATAGTAAAAAATTATGATTCAGTAATCACAGAACATCGAATAAAAGATTGTTTGCCTTCAATAAAACCAATCTTAACAAAATAAAATTGATATTGTCACTGACAATTTCTGACTCGGAAGGATATTTGAGCACATCAAAACAAAAGAACAACTCCTGAAAGTTGTGAGGAAATAAGTAGCTACGTTTCTAGATGAGCAAAAGCTAAACACGGATTTTTATGAGAGCAAAAAATGAACAAGTCTTATATGAGATCAAAAAGCCAACAAAATAATGTTAGAGCATAAAATAAATTCAAAGTTCTCGCTTTCTTATCTCTCAAATAACGAGTTGAATTTATGTTTTTCTTCCACAATAACATTATGATTATATTTACTCTGATGTACTCAGGTTATTAAATTCTTATAAAATTCTTTTTTTAGTTAGTCAGCAAAAATTAGAATACATGACTTTATTTATTGTTCATTGAAATTTTTGTTTTCACTTCTATTATTTTTCGGAATCTTATATTTTGTTGTTCGCTGAGTTCGCTTTGTTTAGTTCGCTGAGCAACATATTTCTATTATTTGTTAAATAAAATTTTTTAAAACAATACCATTAAACACATTATTGCAATATTCTGTTTCTATGAAAAATACAAGCTTTTTATGGTTTTTGCAATATTCTGTTTCTATGAAAAATACAAGCTTTTTATGGTTTTTTGAGTTGCTGCAGAAGTAAATGACACTGATTTTGTGAAATTTATTTATTTGAACAATTATTTTCAATAAAATATTGCGAAAATTTCTTTTTGCAAGATTTATGTTATTTTCCTAATTTTTTAGGTTGCCGAGTAAGAATTAGAGGTCGTTTTTGTGAAATTTGTTTATTTGAACAAATTATTGCAACATTTTTCTTCTACTATATGTATTTCCTGTTCATGGTTTTTTAGGTTGCCGAGTAAGGATTTGACGTTGTTTTTGCAAAATTTGCTTATTTAAACAATTTATTTGAACAAATTATCAAAAAACTTTTCTTCTACAATATGTATATCCTTTTCATGGCTTTTTAGGTTGCCGAGTAAGGATTTGACATTGTGTTCGCAAAATTTGCTCATTTGAATAATTGATTTAAACCAATTACTGCAAAGTTTTTCTTCAACTATGTGTATATAAACAAAATTTTCAAAAAATAATGTCGAATCATCACTCAGCAACTTAAAAAACCATAAAAAAGTAGTATAGATATTGTAGAAGATAAATGATTATTATTTTTATTAAACTGTATTTAGCTAAGTTCACGTTTCACCGACAGTTACTTAACAATAATTGTATTCATTATAAAAATTGTATGCAATAGTAAATATCAATCGCTTATAACAATTTCGATTTAAAGTTTAAAAAATTGAACAATGATTTTTTTGCAAAACACTCAGCAAAACGCAACATTTCGTACTTAGAGACCGTCTGCAAAGTAAGCTATTGGCGTTCAGCGAACTTCGTTACTTTTCCGTGCTACTTTACCTGCTTAGGCAGGGAAAGTAAACAGCTGTTCACCTATACTTATATTTTTCACTATATTATTTATTTATTTATTACTTATAACATTTTTTTACAAAAAATTTGTATTCTCCAAAAAAATTCTTTTTAACAAACATTTCTTTCTTCAAACCTTTTTTCTAACATTTTTTTTTTTTTGAAAAACTTTTTCGAAAAAATTAAAAAAAAAAATTTTATTTCCACAATATGTATGTTTGAAAAAAGAAGAGGTTTTTTTTCGCTGAATCTACAAAAGCTTACTTTGCACACGCCCTCAAAGTACGAAATGTTGCGCGTTGCTAAGTATTTTGAAAAAAAAGTAGTGTGCACCTCGGCAATTAAAACAGGCCCGTACTC
The DNA here is from genome assembly GCA_030522825.1 of Platygaster orseoliae. NCBI lineage: Eukaryota > Metazoa > Arthropoda > Insecta > Hymenoptera > Platygastridae > Platygaster > Platygaster orseoliae. The sequence continues at coordinate 11,095 of JAPYZL010202818.1, read as the reverse complement.
GCCTGTACGCCAAAAGCCTGCTTTGCTGCCTTGGTACACGAACAATTACACGTTAAATTAAATAGCTGCCTTGGTACACGAACAATTACACGTTAAATTAAATAATTGAATGACATTCTTTTATTAATCATGAAATATATACAATAATTATTATTATCATGACTTAAAATAAAAAAAAGGAATATATAAACTGTATAATGTAAATATATAATTAATGATATACATATAAATAGAAAATAAAAGAATATAACCAAATAATAACACATAAATGAAATGAAATATATAGGGGAGCCAATTTCCTGTTCTAATGATCTTGCTCCACAAAGTATGAACAACCAATTTTTTACTTTTTTTTTTTCAATAACATCCGAGAAACTTTTATAATGTTTTTTTGGTTTTCAATTTTTTTTAGATCAAGGTTGTGTAACGGATCAATTACATGGAATGAAAACTCACCAAGGGCCATTATTTCAACCTACTAGCTTCTTCATGCCAGAGCAATATCGTCTGACGGATATATAATGATTATCAGGAAAAAACAACGTGTCTAATGGTTAACTGAGTTACATTGTTAAAAATGTCATTAATTTCAATAGACATTCACGTATGGTATTTACATTAAAAATAATGAACACGTTTATTTAACTCAGACTAATTAACTTATTTATTAATTTCAATTAAAACATATTAAAATCTGTCGGAAGTATATCATACTCATAGACTTGTATATTGTATATTTATTAGTTTATATATATTATAAGTTTATAAGTTCAATGAACAAGTCAATTAAAACTCAAGAACGTTTATTAATCTTTATCAACTTTGTATATTGATTTTATGTAAAAGACTTCCAAGACAAGTTTAATGAAATTAAACGAAAATTTCTAACAGTGTATCATGTACTGATTGTCGATGTTCATTGAATATTTGATTATTCTTGTACTTGCAATAAACACATTTATTTAATACTGGTTGCCAAGCATTATTTCATTGAAAGCTTCTAATTAAAAAAGCAGGGATTAAGGGGAAGGTTACCCTGGCGGCAACTAAAAAACCGTAAAAAACAAAAGCTCTATTTTCTACGGTTTTTTGCGGTTGTCTGAAAAAACCAAACTTGAAAACGTCCAAATCTCAAAAAATCAAATCAACCGAGGTCCAGTAAAGCTAGAAATCATTCCATTGCAATCCAAAGATGCAAAAAAAATTTTTCAAACAATAAATAAAGCACTATTATTATATACCATATTATAAATAACAGTGATTTATTTATTGTTTTTATAAAATTTTTTTGCATTTTTTCATCACAATGAAATGATTTCTGCCTCTACCTGACCCCAGGTAATTTGATTTTATAAGATTAGTATATATTGAAGTTTGGTTTTTTCATAAAACCGCAAAAACCGTAAAAAACCGAGATTTGGTTTTTTGCGGTTTTTTAGCTGCCGCTAGGGTATAAAAGGATTAAGGGAGGATTCAAAGAAGATTAAGGGAGGATTTAAAGAGGATTAAGGCAGGATTTTGAGAGGATTAAGGGAGGATTTGGAGAGGATTAAGGGAGTATTTCGAGAGCATTGAGGGAGGATTTCGAGAGTATTGGAGTAGGTTTTGAAGAGCATGAAACGAGTATTTGGCGAGGACGTGGAAAGCATTAACAGAGTTGAGAAGAGCACAAGGAGAGATTAACGCTCAGTTATTAATGTTGAGCAAGTACTCTTTTTTTCTCGAAAAAGCTCGAAAATTGCGAATTCGGTATTAAGTAGACTTTCGAGAGGATTAAGGAGGCTTTAACGAGCACAGGATGTATATTTTCGACTTCTTCAAATACTCTCTACGTGCTCGTTTAATCCTCTTAAAATATCGGCTCGAACTCGGTAAAAGAGAGCATTTAGAGAGCTCGAGGGGAGTCTTTGAATTTCGACTCGGGGTACAAGTAATTCTTCAAAAATAATAAAATAGTTATTTTCGTAATCGGGAGATAGAACCAATTTTGGCTAAGCCGTACGTTTTTGCCCGAACCGGAGGCGAGGGTCAAAATAGGTTAAGTCAAAATTGGCGATAGCTCACGATTGCGAACGTAATTTTTCATCACAATAGCCTCAAAGTCACGTCCAAATGTCAGTTTTGAGGGTAGAGTGATGAAATAACTTTTTACAGCCATAAAAACAACAAGTAAACTACGAAATAGCAAGAAGTCTTTAAAACGTGTAAAATAGAATATAAATGTTTTAGTCACAAAAAGTAATGAAGCCGCCTATTCACAAAATTCCTTGAAAAAAAAAGAAATCGACGAAGCCTCAACAATGGTACATTACGCTGTGAGAGACGAAAAGTGATGGATGCAAAACGAGCGTGAAGTTGGCTACGAAGTCGCCAGCGATCGCCGCCTAGTGTCACGCGCGAGGCAACGCTCGGCGAAGAGAGATCGGGACTGAGTTGTCAAGTTTATGCGAGTTTTATTCATCAATTTTCGTCTCGAGTGGTGTATACCATTTTTTTGCATGAAGACATTGAAATTTGGCGGTTTGAGTGAACTATCGACTGTTATCTGTCTACCGCGTAGAACTGTCACCGAAAATGTAAACAAGTCGCGTATCCATGACAACTTGATACGAAAAGGATAAGGCTGACTTACATAGTAATGCCGAAAAGTATGGTTTTCGTGTCGTGTTTACATTTTCGTAACCTCCAGCTGATTTTCATCAACATTACATAAAATGTGCTGCATTCGGCGGTATTCGTAGGGGGCGTGGTACTACGAAAACCACCATTTTCGATGTTTGAATGCAAAAAGTTTGTTACAGAAGATTTGCAACCTCTAAGCGTTGTAGAAGACGCAGGCTTCAGAAATTTGATTGAAAAACTAGATCTTAGATAGCGCTTTCATGTCGCAAAACTTTACGTAACAATTCCCTCAATACTGCTTACAGCAGAGCAATGAAAAATTGTGATCAAGTTTTGTCAAATTCAAAGTCAGTCTAAAGTTTTTTGTTAAAGTAATATTTTTCTGTTCATATTTTATATGAATGTATGTTTCTGATGAATAGACACCTGGCAATAACATTTGATGGATCATCCATCAAATGTTATTGCTAGGTATCTATTCATCAGAAAATAATCAAATTGCACTTCAATTAATTGCAAATGATGTATTCGTACATATAGCCAAGGAGCCAACTGAAAAAGTTATTTAATTTAAAATCGATAGAAGCGATGCTTGTCCAGCACTTTAGCATTTAATAAGTCAAAAAACACACACAAGAATATCAAGTTGTTGGATATGAGCATTTAGAAATAAATTAACAAGTTGTGTCAAATACACAAAAAAGTATAAAAGTTGTGCCTCATACATAATAATTGTTTTCAATTGATATACCGGCAGGTACAAAAACATTTTCATTCCAAATGTTTAGAAGCATCAAAATGAGAACGGTATTCCCGGAAAAGTTCTGCTCATTCTGGATAATGCCCCATCTCACCCAAAAGTGCATGAATTGAAGACAATCAATGAAAACTTCGAGGTATTTTCCCTATCACCCAATGTTACGGCGTTGATTCAACCGCCAGACCAGGGAATTATCGCGACAACGAAGAAACTTTACAAAAAACGAACTTCTGCGTGAATCGCTGCTCAAAAATACAGGCGAATCAGCACGAAATTTCCTAAAAGTTTCCAATCTTCGTGACGCGTTTCGAATTTTGAGTTAAGTGGGGTCTTCTTTTACAGAATCATCATTACGAAACCCTTGGAATAAGTTACTACGTGACGTTATTTCTCTTTCGTGTGAAAAAAGTACTGCAAAGAAAAATATAGTTCCTTGTGAAATTCGCGAAAGCTTTGTTGATTTTTTTATGCAAAATAGTCAAAGTACAAATGAGCAGCTGTCAAAATCAGAAACAGAAAAGGTGATTGAAAATTGGTTTGAGACAGATTATAATGATTGTGGGTGGGAACCATTGACAGATACTCAAATCGTACAATCTATTGCTGCTGAGAATGGCTGCTCACTTGAAGACTTGTGGCAACCATTTGAGCATGTTGCTGTACAAGAAGTTGATTTGCAAGTAGATGAAGAGACCCAATTACAAAATTCAATGGAAATTTCTGCTGAAGACACATATGAACATGCGTTACAATTGGACAAATGGCTTCAAAAAAACAAAAATTGTACACCAGAAATATTGTCGAATTTTCGAAAAGTTCGTGACATGGCCGCGAGTGAAGCTGCTAGTCAAAAAACTTTTCTTTTTCTATAAATTTACAAATTACATACATATGTATATATAGTGAATGAGTTTGTTTGATAATAATAAAAAATTTATGAGAAAAATCATAATACCATGATTTTATCATCGTTGTGCCTATTAATGCTATTAATGCAAGTTTTTTTTTTAAATCACAAAATAAATGAAAATTATTCACAAAAATGTATTGAAAATACCGCTTGAGCATGACTGTTATTTTTTTATTTACAGAACAAAAAAATTTGTGTATCCGTTCAGTTTTAAAATTAACCCTTTAATATTTCATGTATCAAATTACAAAAATATTCTTCAGTTAAAATTTATCATAAAACATCAAATTTTATACAAAATGTATGGGGCTCGAATACTTTTTTAAAAAAAATGTATAATTTTCTATGAAACCTTTTCTTTTCTATGAAAAAAGTTTTTTATAAGGTTTTTAAGGGTCACTTAAAAAAAATTTTTTTATGTAAATTTTATAAGGTTGATTTTATAAAAAACGGAATTTGTAAAAAAAATTTCTGACTTTTTTAAAATTTTTTACTTCAATACCATGATTTTATCATTTTTGTGCCACTCAATGCTATTAATGCAAATTTTTTTTTTAAATCACGAAATATATGAAAATTATTTACAAACAGTTCACATATTACAAAAAATCCCCTGAGCATGATTGTTTATTTTCTCAGTTACAGAGCAAAAATTTTGTGTATCCCTCCAATTATAAAACTAACCCTTCTTGAAAAAAAATCGAAATTTATTGTGTGTACTTTTACATTTTTAAAATTTCCGTTACAATACTCAAAATTCTTTTCCATATAATTTAAAAAATTCTATTTCTGTGCAATTTGAAAATCTTTGTTTACCGAAAACTGAAAAATTTTTGTTCATTGTGAAACGGAGGGTATAAATCTGAAGAAAGATTTGAAGATATTTATTAAGACGTTGAAGATCTTGCCGGTAAATTGGGCTTCAAGTACCCACCTGAACTACGGAAAAGGAAACCACCACGAAGAGTGGAACAAACTGAAAATCCTGAACCTCCTGTTCATTTGACGATGACAACGCGATTGAGAAAAAATTTTTTTTGAGGCAGTAGATCTTCTAACAAATGAGCTTCAATCTAGATTTGACCAACAAAGCTCGAAAGTTATAGCGTCGCTGGAAAATATTTTGTTTGATGCATGTGAAGGTAATGTGCCAAACATAGAAGATCTAAGAGGAGCCCTTGGGAAATATAACGAGGACCTGCACACACAATTAAAAATGATTAAAAATTTATCAGAAAAAAGATAGGATTCTTGTATCGAGTTGGCTCATCTTTTTCGAACTTCGTCGTCCGTTACAATGAAGATTTTTAATGAAGTTACAAAATTGCTCACACTGTTGTTAACAGTCCCATTTTCTGCGGCGACATCAGAGAGGTCATTTAGCGCTTTAAGACGTCTGAAAACATACCTTCGGACAACGATGACCTAAAAAAGATTGAACCATATAACGCTTCTGCACGTCCATAAGGAAGAAACGGCGAATATAGATTTACATGAAGTTATGAGTGAATTCGTTTCGCGCAAAGACAGATCAGTTGTTTTTGGTAAAATATCGACTTGTATGTGAACAACTTCGCAAATTGTTCAATTTGTACATGAAAAAATTAAAAATGTTTTGAGCTTGAACTGATTTTTTAAATACATAGCAAACGCATTTCTAGTTTAAATAAAACTTTTAAAATTGATCAACAAAGCTTACACAGAAATGATGATTTCACGAAGTTGCACATTCCACTGATCACTTTACAACTTTTACTACCAGTATACATCAATACTGACAAAAAGAGTTACATTGGGTTATGTAGGAAAAAAAATGTTCGCATTAGGTTTCCCCCCCCCCCCAAAAAAAAAAATTACCTTTCGGCGCCTATAGATGGATGGAGCAGTGTCATACACCAACATTACCTCACAGTGACTGGAAATTTTCTAGAGAATGACAAATTGAGCGGTCCAATGTTGGGTTTGATCCCCATCCCCGAGAGCTTCACTGCCATAGAGTTGGCAAGACTAACAACAGAGGTGCTAAAACGTTTTCCATCTTTTAAAATGAGCAACCCTGACAATTTTGAAAATCCTGAACACCCCGAGAAGATGGGGAAACCTGGATCTTAAGTTTGTGCTGTGATTGATCACGCTGCTAACGTAACAGCTGCATGCAAAGAGTTGAAGGTATAGATATATGTCAATTTGTTTGCACGCTCGCCCGCGCGTGTGCAAAACTCACTTTTACACGTGCCCTTGCTAAAACAAACTCCAAAATTCCTACATTCACTGCCGCTGAAATATGTATCATTCCTGAAATATTGAATGTTTTGGAACCTTTCATACAAACCGCAAACGATCTGAGCGGTCAAAATTATGCTACGATGTCGTTAATAATCCCTCACACAAAATTACTCCTAAGAAAACTGTCTGCCATTGAAACAAGCATTAAATTTTCGTCAATGAAACGCTTTCATGCACCGCTCGTTGCTGCTACACAAGAAAGAATGCTGAAGTACGAGTCGTATTACATTTCAGCGTAAGTATTTTAGCAAGAAAATCATAATTTTCTAAATAATCTGATCCCTAATGCTTTTTACAGTATTCCAACGCTGTTGGACCCACGTTTCAAACGTTTTGGATTTTCTACCGAGCAACATCGCTTTGCTGAAGATGCGATCAAAAATCAACTTCGAGCGTCAATCGCTCGCAAAACTGCAGTGAACAGAGCAGAGTTTGCTGCTTCCAAATCACCTGCACTGGCAAAATCCGAAAAAACTGAATGTACTTATATAAATTCTTACGTCTCACAAAATGCATTTTCATGCTGTTAAAAAATAAATACTTAAAGCAAAAAATCTGTAAAATATACAATAAATGATTAAAAATTACAATCACATAACAAAACATGATCCACGGTAAAATAGATTATAGTTTACAATAAAACTAAAACAAATAAGCAATGCGATAAATAAAAGTAATAAACATTTTTCAGTGTATCACTTATCATATTATGTTTATCGTTTATTTTATTTATTTATAATCAATAGAATATAAATAATTACGTGACATTAATTTTCTTTGTATTGAAAGAGATGGAATTCGATAAACTTTGAATATGTCTAATATAACAATTTCTTTTAGGTTTGAAGTTTGCCTTCCTTGATAAGCATCGATGCCAAGCAACGACCTCGAAAATCCCCAGTTCGTCGCAAGCGATTGTCCATTGGAATGCTTTTATGGAAGAAAGCGTTTTGCCTGAAACTGCCGACCTAATCGAATATTGGGTACAGTTTGAAAATTGCAAAGTTATGAAACAGATCACTTTGAAATACATGATTGTCCCCGCTACCTCGGTGCCATCCGAGCGAGCGAATTCCACAGCCAGCAACGTGATTACCGAAAGACGATCGCGTTTGTCACCGCTGGTTGCAGAAAAGCTTGTATTTTTTACATGACAATGTCAAGTACTCTAAAATGTAACACTAAAAGAACGCCTACTTTGAAACATCCAACCAACTTCGAAAACTTATACTGCAGAAACGAGATTCGCAGTGTTTCCATTGGGGAATTATTATAATAAATGTAATGAACCATGTTATAAGTTGTATTACGATATTGCTTCCCCAAAAAAGTTAACATAATTTATATATATACCTTTCAATAAACATTTAAAAAAAGACTATATTGTAAAATGTACACCTGTATCTTTACAATTGATATTTTTTCATTTATTATTTTTTTTTATTTTATTTATTATTATATTTCACAATTTGAGATGGATACGTTCCGTAACTGCACTGTTTGACTGCCAGTATTATTAATACATTTTGATTGTTCTTTTTACTGGCAGTGAAAACATAACATCTTAGCGACTTGCTGAAACTAGGACTAACATAAAAGAGTGGGGGAAGTTATCGATGAGCTTTTCTTAACGATAATCCCACCCCTACTGGCGTCTGGGCCCCAGATTAGGGTTGTCGATATTTGGATCGATAAATAAAAATATCGATATGTCTCTATCACGATAACGATATTTTTCGATAATATTTTTCTGACCGATAATATCGATAACCGATATTTTTTTATAATATCGCCGAAAAACTATCGATTTCACTTATGCCCTAGGGACCCGTATAAACTTTAAGTTTAATTGTGCCATTACTTTTTCCGGGACTGGAACCTTGTAAAATAACCAGTGAATATATCTTCACGCATGTCGTCGCGATTCGCGGCGTCCGTTGAGACGTCAGAAACGTCGACGTCGTCGACATTGGAACCTGTGTTGGACTTAAAATATTTTTCCGTTAAAATCAATTGAATTTCGGTCTCGTGCAAAGTATGCGGAAAACTGTGCCAGCATGTCGAAAATCGACAGATTCGGAGTGAGATTTGTGCGTCGTTCTTCCATTAGTCGTCCTGTGACGCTCAAAGCTCTTTCGCTCGAAGCCGAAGTAGCTGGTATCCTGAAAATTTTCCTCGCAAACTTCGATAACTTCGGAAACATGAACTCTTTTGTCTTCCAAAATTCCACCGGGTTATCTCCTATAAATGTTTCCTTTTCATAAGATTCGATTTCATCCTCAATTGTCAAGGAAGTGACGTTTTCAGTTGATGCACCCTGCCCATGAATCGATTTTTTTAGATTTGAAATCGGAAACTGTATCAAATAAAATAAGAAATAATATATTTAGGTCCTCCGCTGACAAAGAAATTAAAAAGGAGTAAACTGTTAATAATTGTAACCCCTAGTGATTTTGATTTTTTTAAAAAAAGGCAAAATCGTTATCAAAATCAGAAATTTTTTAGAAAAGTTTTTTCTTTTTATTAAAAATAATTTTTTTTTAATTTCAAATTTATTTTATTATTTTTGTTTTATTTGGTCCATAATCAGTCTTCGTTTTGACGGCGACAACATTTTTAGCTTTTTGAATTTTGGGTACAAGTAGGTGCCGTAACAGTAAACATCTTGTAATTGAAATCTCGTACGAAGAGCTTCTTCTGCCTTTTCAGATAAAATCCTCATAATTTTATCAACGGTTTCACTTAAATCAGTTTTTTCTCGAATATTTTCATTAAGCTGGTTTTGCAAAGCAAGAATTTCAACCAACACTCTGTTCATTGTGATCTCTCTGTCTTTTTCCAAAAAATTATACAGTTTTTTGAACGGTTCCAGAAAACTTGTAATGTTCAAGAGCAAATCATCATTAATATCTTGCACAAATCGCCACTCCGGGGTGTTAATGTAGGTACAGTGCCTTCACTTCTTTTAATTCTTTTGAGACTGAAAACAGCATAATGTACACGGAATTCCATCGTGTTTGAACTTCTTGTTTGAGGCTTGTATGCAATTTCTGTATGTCGCCAGTTCTCTTCATAAGTTTAACAAGTTTCTTGCAGTTTTTGAGTAATGTTAGAACTGCAATTACGTTCTTTTACAAGTATCTATCTTTGAATGTTACTCGAAGAGTGTTGTTCAAAATATGCGCCAAGCATGACAATCTATTAAAATCTCGGAGTGCACAAACGATGTTTGCTCCATGCATGGTACGTATACAACACATGCAATTTATTTCATTAAGTTGTTTTTTTGGTGTAAGGAAATTTTGAGGGACGAGTCGGTTTGGACGCTATCCCACTCAGTCGGGAAAACAAACTTTTTCGCAGAAAAAACGTCTACGTTACAACAATTCGTCATTTAAAATATTTATCAAGCAAATTGTATTTCATTGGAAAAATACAATTTCGAGTACACTTATAGAATTCCAGAAAAGTCTGTAACAAAACAAATTTAATTTTAATCCTACAGCACACTTCGCTTATATTTCACATATCATTCAAATGAAATAAACACAAAGCTGTTCTCAAAACTGGGCATAGATTTTATAGGTCGCGATTTTAGCAATATTTCATCATCATCATCATCATTACCACCACCAGGCTGCTCAATAATCAAACGATCATCACCACGAGCTTGCCGCACACACTCAAACTCGTCCGTTTGTAAAGCGAGAGGTCCGATGTGCGCTCCTTGTCCCTCACTGGTTAGGCGAGTCCGAGAGTTATCACGACTCGACTCTGCTCGACTATACAATTTCTAATAATAGAATCTCAATCCTCTGTGCACACCTTCCACGCTTCCCGCCGTACTTTGCAATGCGGAAGCGAAAAAATTTTTTTCCCGAATTTTATGATTCTGAAAGTAGGCCATAAAATAATATTCTAAAATCAAAGTAATTAGAAATTTTTGTTTATTATAAAACATATTTTTAAGTCGTTTCGTTAACCAAAATGATATAAAGAATATTTCATGATATACAAATTTTTCACTTATTATCAGTTACACTGTAAATCTCGGAACATTGAATAAAATTAGTATATTGTTATGAGTTTTAGAAATGCCTGATTCGACGGAACGAAAGTTTACGGTTTGAGGCGAAGCAGAGGAGAGTAATCGTTTCATCCAATAAATTCTCATTACGATATTTTATTCGCAGTTTACTAATAATTAACTTCCAAGTGTCCCATTATTAGTAAATTGCGAATAAAAATATGTATATACTTGCGACTGCTGATATTGGTTTGGAAACGGAATCTGTTACATATTTCATAATAAATTTCGCAATTTCGCAAAAACTATAGTTTATAAAATAATTATAATCGTACCAATTTATAAAAATTGAAGTCAGGGATTTGGAAATTTCTTCAATTTACAGTGAAAGTTATCAGGTTGTAGGAAAAGTTCGTAGAAAAAAATTCGAAGTTTCTTTTCTTTTCTAGAATATTCTCGAAACTTGAAAATATGTGATCATGTTCTAGAA
>JAPYZL010202817.1:0-23078 GCA_030522825.1 Platygaster orseoliae | reverse complement strand
AGCGTATTGATGGTGGAAAATTATTCGAAGCGTGCAAGGCTGTCCGCGAGAGAATGTCTGCGAATTGCGCGTCGAAACGCTTTTCTGTTGCTCGACGGGCACTCGATCGCTACTTACAAAATTTTTGTTTTTAACAAATAAAAATTTTGAGAATCAAATTTTGTTCTTTACAAAGAAATTTTTATTGACATTGTATATGAAATCATTTATTTTGTGTTTCCTACAATTTTTCGGCAATCAACCTCATGAAAACCCCATTTTTCGGAGTTGCGCATTTTGCCCCACAGGTTGCGCATTTTACCCCAGCGTGGAGAAAAATGCGCAGAAAATCGTTGTTTTTTTTTAATAAATATATGAGGCATAAGGTTCAACTAGAACTAAAGTTGCCTGAGGCTAAATTGTAGTCACATATGTGGGCTATAATATAGTGCCATTTGCAAATCCTCTCAGCCCTTACGCTGCCTCAAAAATTTTTATAATATCAAAAACTGCGCATTCTGCCCCAGTCTCCCCTATAGTCTGGCATTTTTATGAAGATTAAGTATTTCTCTGGCTTGCTCTATAGATTTCTAAAATATTTTTGAACTCAACTGAAAGTTTTATAGATTTACGTTTTTTCATATATTTTGTAAAAAATAATAAACTTAGAACATATATTGAGTACTTGAAGAATTCTTCGCATTTTTTTACTTTTTATAGAATTTTCATCATTTTCTGGTTTTTCTCTTCGGATTTCTATGTATGATTTTGAAGTTCAATGTTCCATGATTATAGTTTTTTGAATTTTTCAGTATTTTCGTAGATTGTCATTTTTCTTTATTATTTACTAAGTTTAAAATATGCTCTGTAATTGTATTTTCCTCGTTTTTTTAACTAAACAATAAAAGCAACATTTTTTTACTGTTACTTTACAAAAAAAATGTAGAATTTTTTTGTATTGTCCTTTAAATTTTTAAATAATGAATTGCTTTAAAATCAAAAGTTTCAGATTTTAAGTATTTCACTGTATTTTATTGAAAATAGTATTTTTAATACAGATTTCCAATACTTTGAGTATGTTTCGGATTTTTACAGTATTCGTATATTTTTGATTTTTTTCTTGATTTTTATAAATATCTATTGGATTTTTATAATTTTCAGACAATTTTTAGATTAATCGTGAATATTCATTTTTCTCTATGATTTACGAATTTCTAAAAATTTTCCGTATTTTTACTTTCGTCGTTTTTCTGTTCAAAGATTCAACATTAGAATGCTGTTAAAAAAAAATTTTTTTTGAAGCCAAGATTGTTGTTATTTACGAGTTCATAAAGTTGGAAAACACAAATTTCATCAAGTTTCAAAAATAACATTTAAATATTTCATACGTCTTCTAGATATCAATTAGTATATTTTTTACGATTTTCATCATTCGTTAATATCACGTTTATCAATTACTCCATTTACATTTTTATAATGCACTTTTTTCTAATTATCGTTTAAATCTTTATATACTTACCCTTTTCACATTTTTCCTTCCTTAAATCAACCAATCATTATTTTTATCCGAATTTCAGAACATGTTTAAACCTCTCAAATCCCTCTCTGTCAATGCATCTCACTCCTTCTCTTTCACGATGCACAAATATTAAAGGATGACGTTCTTGGTAAGAGCACGGAGCTCCCCCAATCTGACAGAATTCACCACGTTTCTACTGAGCTACGATTTAAGTGACACGGATCGATTTATCGCGCTATTCATTACGCATACGTGCACTCAACGCCTCCGTTTTCGACGGAAAAAATCATCTGAGACAGGCGATTCGTCATACCTATTTCCGCGGGATTCAAGTTAGACGGGAAACACCCTAGGGGCTTTATATCATTCAGCAATTTTTCACATTCCGAAACTACGCGTCAAACAAAATTTTTCTTGCACCGCATGAAATAAATTAACAACTAAAATTCAAGTTTTTCTAGTATTCTCATAACTTAAAAAAAGATATTAATTCATCACGTTTTAAGTTTACATTTTTCATTTCCTTAATTGAAATGTCCAACAAAAATTACATCATCTCCCAAGCTACTTTTCGAACGAAAAATGTAAAACCTTTTCCCTCTTTTATAATAATCTAATCGAGTAAAACGTGTCCAAGAAAACGACCTTAAAAAGTTTAAACATCCGTTTGAGTGGAAACGAAAACACGGTAATTGAAAAAATTTTACACTCGTACGTACTTAATACAGTCAGTTGCCAAGAGCCACTGAATCCAAAGTATTGAAATAGCATTTTGTACTTTGCCAACCTCCTGAACTTTCTTCCCCGTCGAAGCTTTGCGAGTTATTTCTACTTTCCGATTCGCAGCGCGATTATCAGGACAAAGATCAACATTGAAATTACCCAAGTTCAGAACCTGCGCTTTGATCGTTATCTCGTTTTTTTTTCTTTCTTCATCACGAGATTCCTAATTTGTAACATCCCAAATCGGGCGTAAGAATTAGTTGAACCGTCAAGCTTTTCCTAGTTTTTCTTGTCTGTTTGTGAGAAGAATGTTGTGACTTAGGGCTAGATAGTTTGGAGTTTGTTTCTAGATACGCAGCGAGTTTTCGTTTGCCCTGGAGGAAGTCGCTTTGTTCTTTGTCAACGAAATAGTTGCGTGCAATTGTGCATGCTGTGGTAGATTCAAAGAATTTTTCGTGTTCCAATTGCGAGCGCTTGACTTTGCTCTCAACTATCGCGAGAATTGCGAGGGACCGCAAAGGAAATGCTTATGATTTTGATGCAGCGCTGGAAAATTTTGGAAATCGACACTTTGCTCATCGCTCATTTAAGAATTTTTTGGGTGACGTTTTTCTTAGAAATAAGTCAAGAAATTCATCGTTCTCATAAAAAATTTTCTATATTTTGTATTGAATCAGGCACTCATTGGAAGTTATATAAAAATAATAATAATTTTTACAATCATATTAGTGCGCTAATTACAAATAACAGACTTTTGTTTAACTTGTGTTTCTTATCGAATTCACAATAGAACTAGAGTGAGAAAAAGTCGTCAATGAAAGAAATGAAACTTAAAAGTAAAGAATCAAATGACAGTTGAAACAAATTTTTAAAATTAAAAAAATTTCCTATTTTTATATTTTTATATATAACTGTAAAATCTATATCATGTTTATTAGAAATTATTCACAATTTTAACCATGTTCAGATAAATGAGTCAAAAAATTCAACCTTCACATAACGAACATACCATATTTTGCATCAAATCGGGCATTTATTAGAAGTTATACAAAAACAATTATACCTTTTATAATTATATATTCATTATAATAGCCCATTCATTGATTAGAATAAATTTATTGAAATAAAAACAATTCGTTCATTAGCTAAATTTCCAGTCACCATAATGCATGAAATTTTTCATAGAAAAAAATTCCAGCCAGTCATGATCGAACAAAAATCTTTCATTTCACTCATCCTATCTATTTTTCTGCTACTAGAATCCAGACGAAAATATCAGTATAGTCTGCAAACTTACACTCTTGTTTTTCGTCTGTTTGTTCGCAATGTTCGGGGGGTCTGATCATGTTGGCGCCAGGAAGGCGCGTCACAGATAAAACTATGAAACCGATTCCCGTTTAACTTGGAAACATTATCATTTGCTTCCCGTTGCGTTTTCCACGCTTCATTTGGAGAGGCAAAAAGTTCAAAGGGTAGAAAATACGTTCAGCTTGTAGTTGAACCACATTTATTCCATCGAATCTGAAACTTCTTTTATCTGATAGAGAAAATAAAAGTGAGGTGTTAGAAAAAATTAGTAAAAATTGTAGATTTTTTTATTGTTCGTGACATTTTTCTGTCATTTTGAAATTTCTAAAGTTTCAACAGTTTCAGATTCAACGTTTAGCGATAAAAATTTCCCAACTTGTCCGGAAATCCGGGTTTCGTTAAACTTCCCGAAGGTAAAATAAAAGGAGAGCTGAAACCTCGAACGCAGCAAGACATTCGGACGATTGCCCAATAAGAGATATCGAATTTCTGGTCAGCAGGCATTGAAATAAAAGATCCGGTTTTCTTGAACAGGGTAAATAGGGCCATGAATACGAGCTTTTTTGTTTTACCTTGGTTTGCGATAGTTTGATGTTTGTGAAGGCTTAAGAGTTTCAAGGGATGTAGAAGAAAATTCGGAGCGATCAAGTAGAGAAGTGATGTTATAAATGGGAATACGAGTTTTTGAAAAGGACTAATTCACTTTAAAATTTTATTTCATCTTTCACGTATGCACAATAAATTAATTTTAATAATTCTATTAAAAAAATCACCTAAAGTGTGATGAAAAATATGTTACATCATACATATTTTTATTTAAAAAATCCTCATTTACGAAATCATACCCGGAACTTGAGCCCGCAAGATAAAAAACGATAAAATACTGGAATAATACAATAACTGCTGGAGGTTCGTTTCTGCATTCTTTGTAAGCTTGGCGCATACCGAGCATCTGCCGCGGCTTAACTTGTGTTATTCCACTATTATTACGGTCAAGACAGTCCAAATACGTCTCTCGGCTTCTGTTCACTGGCTCATTGTGCATGGGCCATTGTCTCAATGTACGTGCCGAACCTGTCTCGAAGTTAAGGTGCTCACATGCCGCAGAAAAAAATCTCGGACCACACGAATTCTGCCTGGAATTCCATTGAAATCACTTGTCCGAATCTTCTTGGCCCTTTTTTACCCTCACCCTCAATCGGCTTAAAAATTTATCATTCTGCCTAAATCAACTTTCAGTTTATCGAGTGAAAAAAAATCCTCAAACATTGAGTACATCTTTCACTATTTTCATTCCAAACTTTTTTATTGAAAAAGTCCTAATCGGATTCGAGTTTGGGTGACTCGTAATGAAACTTAGTGCTTCAGTGGAAAATCGCTTGAGAAAAATATTTTTCGATGCTTAAAGTTGAAAACTAGTAGTCAAAAGAAATTTTTTAAAGTCAAGTTTTTATTTTCCAAGGCAGCCCAATGGTGCAAGCGCGTCACAACTTAAAAGTTGAGAAAGTATGTACAACATTGCAACAACAAGTACGAAAATTAAAACTAATATTATTTTTATAATTATATTTAAAAAATTCTCCATAGATTTTCAGAACTTAATGTAATATGATACAGAATTGTATATATTTAAAGTAATTTTACAAGATTTGGCTCTTCTAAGTATTTACTTCATTCTAACCACTCAAAGTGTTTTCAATATTCATAAAATTTTGAGATTACCCTTCACATTAGTACAAAAATCCTACAACAATGTATTAAACAATTTCCTAAATCAACATTGCTGCATTCTTCAAAATCCACAACTTGTTTAAAAAACAAAAACTCCATTATGTCATAAAAATCCTCGACAATACAACCCCATATCTAATTCACGATCCTGCCTGGAATACAGGACAAAGATGAGAATATCGAATGAGGCGTTCTCGAATCAACCGGTAGCTGAAGCGGTATCCGACGTGGAACGAAAGTTTAAATGGAAATCGAAGCTACGATTACCGTCTCGGGTCTGACATCTTTAATCCCTCCGCGTTCTAGGGTTGTCACTACTGTCCCGTACGTGACTAACCCTTGCGAAAAATCTCAAGGGAGGTTAAAGTCTCGAGACATCGCTCCCCTGCCCTTCGCCCCCTCCTCCGTCATAAAATATGCATCGGCCATTCCCGGTCGACGGAACAAAAGAGCTCCGAAACTCGAGGGCACTTCCGCATTCGCTTCGGGGCGAACGAAAATACTGTGTTTCGTCACAAAAAAATTTCATTGTTGCATTTGAGACGATATTTTTGTATTACTCTGTTTTTCGTTAGATTCCTTTCTTTTTCTTGAGCGATACTTTGCTACTTCTGATTTGAATAAACGATGGCCCTTTTATATAGAATCCGATACTTTGTTTTTGTATGAGACAGATGTTGGGAAATGATGGGAAATTTTTTAGGATGTTTATTTTTAAATGTTATTTTTTTTCTGCAGTCTACAATTTTTTAAAGTTATTTTACACATGTCGATTTTTTTAAAAACAAGGAACACTTTTTTACAATTAAATCGAATAAAATATATTTTATGATACTTTTTGATTATTTTCTTTGAAAATTTTTTCGTGACTTGAAATTTTTAATCATTGTTGGGAAATTTAAAAGTAAATTTCTAGTTGTAAATTTTCATTTTTTATGCTCGACAGTCTGGAAAAAAAATATACATGTATGATTTTTTTTTTTGTTGTAAATATTTCAATTCGAAATGTTACATTAAAAATAGTGAAAAATTTTTAATTAATTTTTGGTTTATTTCATATGATAGGAAAACGTCTCATGATTAATAATGATTGATGGAATCGTATACAAGAAATAACAAAATTTATAATTTGAAAAAAACGTCATTGAAAAATCTCATAAAAATGAAATAAAAGTTAGAAAATGAATCTCGAATTATAAAAAAATTATAGAATGTATGAAATAAAATAACCAAATAACAAATAACATAATTAAGATTTAAAAAAAGGATATTTAAATAAAATGAGTAGTAAAAATTTTATATTTTAAAAAAGTTATACCATTACTAATACTGCAAACCTCGCTCCAAAATGAGTGTTCATCAACAAAATCATGATCTTATAAAGTCCACTTCTAATCATCAAATCAATTCTAACAAAAACTCGATCCCTGACAAACAAATACAAAAATCAATCCAACTCCACCACAACTTCCAAACTTCCACCCCTCGAATATTATCCCGAGCGCCATTACGATCTCTCAAAAAACACCCCGAATTTCTCCTCAAGGGGCCACGTAATCAAGTGCCTGAGACAAAAACAAAGTGCATCGAGGCATAATAGAAGGCGACTTGGTCGAGCTTTCCAGAGTGCGCCCGTGAGTATTTCCGCGGATATTAATGGAGCGAGATATTGCGTTCGTGGCAGTCGCTGCTGCAGTATTTGCGTACATAGCCCGTGCGCATTGTTATTAATATCGCACCACCGCAGGGGCGAGGGGAAGGGGAGATAAAAAAACTAAGGGCAAAGACTAAGCGACGTGTTCTTGCTGATCTTGGGGGCCGGCGGGACGCTTATTCATACGTCCCGGCCGTTTACCCTGCAAAAATGTCGCGAGGAAGCGCCGCCGAGCAGGTGTTCCCGCGAGGGAGTCATTAGCGTTTCGCGCAGCTTGAAATTCAGCGGCTAAAAAAGCGGGACATCCCGGCTCCGTCAAAGAAAGCAGTAAATATGAAATGACCTTTTTTGTCGAGAGGCCAGAAAACCAGCCCGTGGCGCTGCCGCCGCCGCATTAAAGCCCCGACGCGATACGAGTGGCCAAGTTTCTAGGGCTAATTCACCTACGGGATTCATTATTCACGCGAAATGATATTTCGAGTCGGGCTCGGCGAGCTTCAATAAAGCGTATGGGAATTCGGATCTTCGGGTAATTAGAGGAAAATGGGATGTGGTGGCTTTTACGTCTGCGATTTGGTTTTTGACTATTGGAAGCGGCTGAATTACTCCGCGCTACGTAGCGCGACGCAGCGCGAGGTTAGTGAGTTTTGAAAGAAAAGCTTTGTACTGATTTCGAAATAAATCAAAATTCATGCACATTACACTGAAAAAATTCAAACTGAAAATAATGAGTAATGAATTTTATCAAAACATATTATATTTTATAACTGTTTTGTATTCAATTCTCATTTTATCATTGTTTCATATAAGTATTGTGTATTATGTTATTATAATATTATCATCAATATTGTACTATTTATATGAACGTTATTTTGTAATAAAGTCATTTTATTTATTTTTCGTGTTTTGCAAGTAAAATTACGTTTAACAGCATTTTTAAAAATCTTTGGTTGCTGTTAATAGAATTCTAAATTTTACGATTTTTCGAATAATAATTTGACCGCAAAATGGACAAATAGTAAAAAAGTTTCGAAATTTTTCTTAAACAAATGAAACATAAAACACTGATGATAAAACATGTTTGAAAAAGAAATCATGACATAGACTTCTTTAAAAAACCACTACTATTGATTTTCTCAAAATTATTTTGAATGAATTTCAATCCCATTATATTTTTAAACGAAACCGAAGAAACAGCCATCAATAAAAAAAATATATTTTTGAAAAAATCAAGTTAAAAAAAATGAATTTAGATTAGAAGAATTGGCAATTTGAATTTCTCACATTTTAATTTAGAACATTTTATTTGATAAAGATTTTTTTTTCTAATATTCATCAATTTGAAAGAGTATAAAAAAAAAATTAATTAAATAGTTTTTTGGGTGAAAATGAAACTAACTAAAATAAAAATTTTCAATCTAAAAAGATTTGTGATTCCTGGATTTTCGATAAGAAACCCCAAAAATAGCGAATTTTCTTGTTATTTGAAAAAATGGTGGGCCTATTATATATGAAGAGAATGAATCTTTTGAGGAACACAATATCAATAAAAATATTATTATCGTATAATAAATTCAAATTCTGTATAATTATAACTATACTGTAATATGTTAATCACTCGAAAACAGCAAACAGCTTGAATGAATTAAAAATGAAAGAAAAGTATTCATCATTGAAAAACATGTGATTTCAATGCTTGCTTTAAAATAATCATTTGATTTTTATCATTAGGAAAAATAATGTATAAAGTCTAAATTTGTGTTAGTCTCAGAAAATTTTTTTATCGATCATTGACTGTAATTATGTCAATTTTCACGAAACGAATTATGTTTAATTTTTATTTATTGAATCCAAACAAAAAAAATGTTATTCTTCCATTCCAGGCCCTTTACTATCCCTTGTATTGTGTAAAATCAATTTCATGACTACATAATTTATTAATTAAAACATTTCTAGTTCTCATAACGCACTATACAATGCATCAATTTCTTGCAACTCAATTACGTAACAGCACAAAAAAAATATTTCTACAAAAGTGCAAAACGTCGTTAGTTCATTCATCAATGCTCCATTTACTTCCAATTTTTGCCTCAAGAAAGCAATTAACTGTGAATATCAGTTTTTTCATTGGCAACGTCAAAATATTCGAGACAAAACAAGTTAATTGCTGAAAAACCAAGCACGTAGAGCGAGCGAATCAAAGGCCCTACGTGGGGTTGACATCGAAGAAATGTAAATGCTCGGATATTGTGAAAAAGCACGGGCACGATTCGATATTGGAAATGCGCGGCAAGCGAGTCGAGTTATTTGATTTGGCAATCTATAGTTCGATTTCCCGCGATGCGTCTTTGTATCGCGCTAGCACACTTGCTTCGTGAACTCGCACGTAAAATAAGATAACCTGCCTGCGACAGGAAATCCATTAAACGCTAATGCCAAATCGAATTTAGCAAGAGACAAAAGGGAACCGCGACTCCACGACTTTACAGCAAAAACGTGCTAGGAACCGTAACGATTCCTCTAACGTGGAAGAACTCGCAATTCGAAATTTCGTGCAACCACTTCAATGCGGATGAACCGAAATACACTGAAACCTTGATATAAAGCACCTGACATTCATCTTTTTCCTTCAGCAAAACATAATCTGGAAATATTCTTTGGTCCGCGCGAAATACAGTAGCGGAAGAAAGATACGGCGCCCTCGTTCCGTGAAAATGAGCCAAAGCTGCACTAAGTAAAGACGGCTTCACTCCCCGGAATAACGGTGTCAATCTTTTCACTCTCAGCTGATGTTTGCGAGCCGTTCGAGAACGAGGGCATAATCGCGCGCAAACTGCTTTAATCCGGGGAGCGGGATTTAATTAACGCGATCCTCGGCCTTGGGGAGATGCTTACTATTACAGGGCAAAGAAAACCACCTTTTCCCATAATCGGCGCACACGGAATCGTGGAATAATGCGATTAGCAAGGGCATATTCGTGTCGTTTGCTTACTCATCAAGGCCGCCGCGCTTATTGCGGGGACGAGCCGCTTGTTGTGCTTCGACTCTTTGCAGCCAGCGTTTTCCCGGACGCCGGAAAAAGCTGCAATTCTTAGTGATTTCTGAATTTCTTCGAGTGATTATTTGGCGAATTGAATTTGAGTGAAAATTGAAATGTGAATGAGTCAAACTTCAATCCTTCCAGAGTAATAGTTCACTCAATGAAATTAGCGGAATCATCGCTTTTTTATTTTGCTCAAGTATTATTCTAAAATCATTGTAATTGCACTTATTTAGAGTACAAAGGAGTTTAATTTGCAGGATTTTCACACAAAGAAATTCAGATGATTCCCGTCCATTTTCCCGAATGCAGTTTCCCGACATCCAGTTTTCCTAACGACCTTTTTCCCGACAAACACTTTTCCCGACAACACTTTTCCCGACAGCACTTCTCCCGACAGACTATGTTCACGACGAAAATCCTATGATTAAATTAAGTCATAATTTTCCCGACAGACTGTTCCCAAAAATATAAAAATTTTTCTTTTTTTAATCAAAAAAGTCATGATTTTACAATAAATTTTATTAGCCAACAAATTCGTATAAAAAATGATCGTATGAAATGTGCAAGGAAAAGTGTATCCAAAAAAAGGAAATATATAAAAAATGGTCACAAAAAGTAACTCTCAAAAAAATGAAATCAAAAAATCAAACTGTCAAGTTTGAAAATGAAATTGGCCAGGAATAATAAACAATCGTTGCCTTGGAACTTTAAAAAAATAACATACATTTCGAAAACTGAAAGAAATCAGTTCAGAATTTAAATAATATTTTTTTTACTCTTTTATTATTATTTCTCGAACAACAAAATATGAATGATTCGTTTATTTTTGATTATGACACACTTTTTCTGAAAAATACTTTCTAACGTCTTCTTTTCTAACGGTCATTAGTTCAAAAATTTTGTTGCAGTAAAAAAATTGAAAAATTCGAAAAATAGTTCATTAAGAAAAAAAATTATAACTTTTGAAAAATTTTTGGAAAAACTTACCCAGTACCGATATATTCATATAAAAGAAGAGAAAAGAAGTGTCGAGAAAAATGTTGTCGGGTAAATTGTTTGTCGGGAAAAGTGTGTCGGGAGAATTGCTGTCGGGAAAATTGTTGTCGGGAAAAGTGTTTGTCGAGAAAAAGGTCGTCGGGAAAATTGTCTGTCGGGAAACTGCTTTCGGGAAAGTGACTGGGTACCAATTCAGATGGCAGATGACTATTATTTTTATAGATTACTTATTATACTTATTTATTATATAAGTTGACACTTCAAAATGTTTTCTACTTTTTCCAAATCAACCTTACAATCAAAACCTTAAAGTTCATTTCAAAAATATATGTTCTCTGAAAAACCTCTTAAGGACGCTTTTTGTCTGTATCACAAGCAGAAAATTGCCATTCCAAAAGTCGCGCACGGAGTTGGCTCCGCGAGTTTCCCTAAAGCAAAATGACAAGGTGGAAACTCAAAAACAGCAACTCCCTGCCGGAAATGCGCGCAGGATAATATGAAGCAGAGGTGGTGTAAAGTTCAGCGATTCTGGTAGACTTGAATTAAAAAGTAGGAGAACAAATATTCGCAGGGGCTTCATTCAAACTATCTTAGATCTTAAATTAGTAAGTGGAATGTGCATAAATATAATTAAAACTAGAATAATTTCGTGTCTTCTCCGCACCCCTCAGAAATTCATCTGTCAAGTAAAACTGCATAATCAAAAATATTACATCAATCTCATGAAAATTCGTAATAAAGAAAATTATATAACATAAAACAGCCACTTCATGACGCAACTTCATCTTACGCCATGAATATCATTTTTTCATATTTTCATTTAGAATATGTGGTTAAGGTGGCAGAGGGACGAGGGGGGGAGGGAAGGATCTGGGGTAGAGTGTTACTCGAGAATTTCTCCCCTTACTACGCCGCTGCGTCAAAGATGGTCTAGGTTCAAAGAGCAAGTGTGGGTTCGTTGGTTGGAGGCCGGGGTCGGGGGTTAAAGGAGCGAAGCCCCACCTTAGGGTGCCGCCAAGTGTTTGCTTAGCCCGGGCACGGACCCGTAAATAGAATCCCATTAAAGCCTTGACGCGTACCTACTTGGCCTCCCCTTATCCCCCCCTTCCTTCCTCTTCATCCCCCGATTCTTTTATATAGTATATCCTTCTTCCGGCACTACTTTATTTTCCTCGCGCACGGGCCAGGTAAGCTACACCTTGAGGCAAAAGGATTTTCGGTACGGCGGCAAGCTCTCGAAAGTTTGATCAGCGGATCCGCAAACTGCCAGAATCGAGTGCGATGTTGCGAAACGCGAACCGAACGAATTGTGTAAAAGGAGTTTGAGAGGTGTTGAGATGGGTTGCGGAAAGTGCGAGAGGTGAAAGATAAAGTTGATCGATATTTGGGAAACCATTGTAGAATTCCTAATTATAAGAGATTGTAAGCGAAATGCGCTCTTGCATTTCGTAAGTAATTGCTAAAGCTGTTGAAATAATTTATTAGTTAGTTAATAACTATACTTAAAGTGAAAAGTTTATAGAAGCTTATTTCATAGAAAGTTGTTTCAATACTGTGATGTACTTCATAAATTTGAAGCAAAAAGTTAAACAGTAAAAGATGTTAGAGCTTTTAAGAAATGAATTTTTTTTGTACGAATTTTACATTGTTTGACTTGTAGTGAATTAAACTTAAAAAATCCTTATCCATGAATTCAATAAACTAAGATACTCTATAATTCGTTTGCTTTTTATTGAGAAATTTTTTTTCACTTTTTTTATATTACTTTCTTAGTTTGTATATGTATAACAAATTTTTTGACATGCTTCATTTTCCCATCACTGACAGTTTACAAGAACAAGCTTAGATCATACTTAAAAATGATCATAATTCATAAACAAATCGATTTTGAAAACGAATTTCCCATTTTTTTACTTGTAGTACGTTTCATTAAAAAATCATTATTCATAAATTCAACGATCCAAAATACTGTAAAATTCATTCACTGTTTATATTTATTCGTATTGTTTTTTTTAAATTTTTTATTATAAGCCTAAATTTTTTGAATAAAACAGTTTACATACGAAATTAGTCCTTCACTAACAATCTACAGAAACAGGAATAAATAATACTTGAAAATAATCATTATAAATACATTAATTTATTTTAAAAACGAATTTTTATTTCGATTTTCCATAAAAAATTTTTCGATCTCTTTTTATAAGTATATTTAAGGTTCTTATTTGTAATTACACCTCTCTTTAAAAAAAACCATATTTATAACAATTTCTGTAGTTTATTCAGTACCTATATATAAATGACACCCAATCGTATACAGTCGCTTATTTTTTTGTTGCCTTAACAAATCTTATTTACTACCAGAGCACAAATTTTACTGCATAGTAATTGTGCTTTGGTACAAAAAAGATTTGTTGAAACAACAACAAAAATTAGCTACTACAACAACAAAAATTCGTTCTGTCAAGTTGTAATGAAACAGCTAATTTTTTGCTGATACAGCAAATCCTTTTGTTTCTGTGTAAAAACCCTTTTTCCCGTATGATTTTCATGAACCCACCCTTTGAAAAAGAAAATCAATTATTCCATGCCTGAACGTAATTTCGGGGTCTCAATAGTCCCAAGCTACACGCAGGAGACTACGGAATTTTATTTCGAAAAACAAGGAAGAAATTATCCCAAGGAATAGCGAAATTGCATTGGTGATTATGAAAATGAGGGACCGTAATAGAGTAGCTGAAAAGTATGGTTGCCACCACTGTAATTACAGTCTATCGCTGCATATTCGCTTGTAAAATGACTTTGCGTGCATGACGAAAATTATAACAATGAGCCCGAAAAACTTCAAATACGCTTGTCACAAGCGTATAATTATTTCAAAGGTATAAGCATCGTAAAAACCTCTCAACAAATATTAGTTTCTGAAATGCAACTTAGCAATTTTAATTGATATAATTATTCAAAACTTATTCCTGTTTTCAGTGTTTTTTTCTGTCATTTCTATTTGATTCCAAGAGTAAAAAATATATATGTGGAATGAATTTGCTCTCCGTTCTCATGAAACGGACATAATTTAATAAAACGTCACTCAAACTTTCAAAATTAAACCATGACGTCAAACGTCCATATGAAAAATGCTCGTTTTGTGAACCACATTTGCCCCTAAATAATTGACAACTCGACTCTGTGCACTTTTGACACACATCGAGAACATCGCTGCATGAAGTCCGAAAATACACGCGTGGCATCGAACGTTCAATAATTTTGCCCAAAAATATATTCGACCACAGGTGCATCATTTGGGTAAAATTATTTATTATGACATGTAATAATAAAAAAAAAAAATCAGAAATCGATGAAAATACAAGCAATAACGAAATGATGCGTTGACCTAATGATATTAGCTTTTCGAAATGAAGTTATTTTCAATAATGCTGAAAATAGGCGTACTAAGATCGAAAGGTTTAAGCTAATGGTTTTCTATTAGTTCCCAAATTAGAATAGACATCTGATTTTTTATTTTGCCAATTCGAGAATAACAGCGATCCTTTCAAAGGAATTGTTTTCATCAATTTTCGGCTAGGATCACATAATAAAAATTATTGTGAGAAATTTTTTAAACTAGTAGTTGAAAAAAAATTATGATTCGCAAAATTTGTAAAACTTTGAATTTTGTAGAATTTGAACTAAAATGCATAAAATTCCAAAAACTACTTCAAATTATATGAACAAAATATCGAAAAAAAAATGGATGGAAATTCTTTGAAGCATTTTTTTTTAATTTGAACAAATTACTCATGGCCGGATTTATCAATAGGCCAGAAAGGCCAAGGCCTAGGGCGCCAAAGTTTTTAGGGGGCGGCAAATTTCGAAGGTCGAAAGATTTAGTCAAAAGATTTAGTGATAAATCTCTAAAAAAAAAAAGGTCACCAATTACATTTTGTTGCTGATGACCTTTTTTTTAGGAAATTTATTATGCTATATGTTCCAAAAAGGGCGGCGTTTCATCCACTGGCCTAGAGCGGCACGGAAAGTAAATCCGGCCCTGAAATTACTACAATTTATAGAACATCGAATTCCAGACCATTGGATTCTAAAAAAACGTATATAAAAATATGAAGAAATACTAGAATTCTATGAGAATAATATAAAACGATACTTAATCTTATATACGCTTCTAAAGGTGGAAAAAATAAAAATCCATAAGATATTCAAAACCTACGTAAATCTTATTTTTCCAGGCAACTTCAAAAAAAAACTGAAAATTCTTCGAAATTAGAATTCTCAAAAAATACTAGAAACTAAAAATAGTTGTGAACTTTAATACTTTAGCATCGAATTCTAAAAATCTGTTAAGTAAATCACAAAAGTACAAAAAATTTACAAAAATATTTTTAAAAAACGACAAAATTCGATGAACAACATTTAACACAAAATTTTCGGAAATTCCTAGAATACTGCAAAAATATTTTTCTTTCGGGATTTTATGACTTTTGAACTTTGTCAATTTGGTTTCTATAATAAGATTTTGCAATTTCGTAACTTTCAGAGTTTCAAAATTATATAAATTTTCGAGAGTAGAGTCTAAAATTGTCCATATACAGTTTTATTATAAAATAACTCGATTTTCGTGATTTTGAAATCACTAAGGTAAAAATTTCGTCTTTTTCAAACACTTTTAGTATTTGTTATATTTCCTTATCGGAGATCCCTAATCGAAATTCGATGCTCCAGAAATCAAAGTATTCTCAAAGTTATCAATATTTTGTAGATTTTACACAAAATATTATCAAGACAAATTTTGTCCGACCACGCCCCCGATCAACCAGTAAAAAATATCAGTAACTTTTCACTCCAGACCGTACAATTTCTCCGTCACGTGATGAATAGGTTGGAAAAATTTGTTAATTTTTCCCTTTCGTGAGGAATTTTACACTCAACGATGAATTTTCCGCGCGGTGATTTGTTGGCCGGCGTCAAAACAAGGGAATATCGACGGCATCCAGGCCGTGGATGGGGCACTGTAATTTATCTACCCATTTGTCGTTGCAACGGAAATTATTAATTACCGAACACGACGTGAGTAGCTCGGTGTCGCGCGTTTAATTTGCGATTTACGTTACCGGAAGTCGCGATGCCTCTGATTAAAATGGCCGCTGGGATGTCGAGTGGGTGACTCTAGCTGGCTGACACTGTTCATTATGAAAATCTCTTTGAGCGGCGGTATCAATCAAATTAGTTAAAAAATATTTTCAAAAAATCAAAAACGCGGGGTTTGAGGTGGACTTTTTCACCATGTCGCTCATGAACGGGATTAATTAACAATGTCGTTACATAGAAAATGGTAATTAGATTTTTAGACAAGTAAAATGAAACTTTTTTTTCGCGGTATTTATGAAACGATGTTAACATGAATATATTGTGTTTTTCGGAAAATGCATCAATTTAAAAAATTTAGGAGAGTCATGAATCCTTCACGTGGAATTATGAAGAATTTTTTCTGGCATTGAAAATGAGTTAATTTTTCATTAGGGGCAAACTTAAGTATAAAAAAGGTCGATAAATATTTTTTTTTACAATGTATGAAAGTAAATAAATTTTTTACATTATATCATGTTGGATGAAAATTTGCCGGCTCACGATTTAGGTTCTGATAATATTTCATTTTTCATGTAAAATTACAATAATTCATTTTTGACATTTATCTTTATATTTTTTTAGTATTTGAGTCATGTTAACATCAAGTTCTTTTTTCTTCAAGTATTCTTACAGATTTATGATACTTTTATTAATTGCTATGTGAAGTTAAAAAATTTTAATTTTGTATTATGAGTATTTCGATTCTTCTTTTGTATTTTATAATTTTTCCACTTCACTCATAATATAGGATAGAATTTCGAGTATTTTTCATAATTACTTTTAGTTATCTTAACTTTTTGTTACTTTTGAGTTATTTTCGTATTTTTTACTTTCTTATAATATCGTAATATTTTCCAATAATTTTATGAATTTCCAATACCTTCACACGTAGAGTTTCAATAGTTTATGCTCTGAAATTAAATGCTTGATGACTTTAGACAATTTCTAAAGATTCTTTAGAGCACTGTCTCTCAAAAGATTTCAAGTCATTCTAGTATTTCTTGTATTTTAAATATTTTATTAGTTTTTATTATTATCTAAAATTTGTAGCTTCAAATATGTTTTATCATTTTTTAAGTTACTATATATGAATTTTCTTTATTGTTTCACAATTTTGATTTAAAGTACTAAAATTTTACTATCAAAAAATCGAATCGTTCTAAACTGTATTAAATTTCATGAATTTTCTCAACCTTTATCAGATATGATTTTTACTCAGAAACAAATTTTTTTACCAATCAAAAAACCAAAATATAAAACTGAAATACACTGCATAATTTTCATGATTTCTCAATTCTTTAAACCAAAAAAAACATAAATTTTTTCCCTTATTTCAAGCTTTCGGTCTTGTACTAGGCCCTCATCATGAAACGACATAAAGATTTAAACGATTTTCTAATAAATATTCAAATCCATTTCATACCGCAAATCTATTTTTCTCACATTAAATGATGTTGGTTTATTATTTTGTGAAATTTTTTATGAACAATGAATTTTTCATTTTTGTTGCTCCTAAGGACCGAAAAATCTCAAAAACAATGAAGAATAAGAATACCTACAGCAATATTCAACAAATAATGAAATACTGGTTCCGACAAAACATCCTCATCAAAAAAAAATTTCCTCTTTCTCAATAAAAATATAAAATAAGGGAAGATGAGATGGAAAAAAAAAACATAAAATGAGGTCGGTTTATTCTATTGTAAAATTTATGATAAAAAATGAGTATTTCGTTTTTCTGGCTCCGAAGGATCATAAAATCACAAAAACTATGAAGATTAAAAATACAGCACCATTCAAGAACAATTTAATACACTAGTTCTAACAGGACTTCCTATTAAAAAAAATTTCCTCAGTCTCAAAAAAGTACTCCAAATTCAAAATCCTACTATACCTTCTCTCCAGGGAATCAAATAAACCGAGTCCAAAGACGACTAACTTTGTCGACCCTTTTTTTCCTCCCGACTTCCACCCTTCGTTGACTTCATCACACGGCAATTTGTTTCGCGTCGAAGGAGGAGGGTCTGAGGGAGGGCGGGTGCTCGAGGATGGTCCGTTTGGGGGCATTAACGTCCAGAGACCATAAAGGCCCTCAGGAGCTCAAGGTAAAGTACGACTCGTGGAAATAATGCAGACAGCGTGGGGCTTGCCAGTGAATTTATGTAGATAACCAGCTTAAATCGCGATCATAACCTTTGCTTCGAGAGCACCGGAATATCGCTGCGCGCTCGAGCTGCCGGATCGTTTTTTATTTTCCATTATTCTACGTTTCCGCACTTTCCACGCTGCCGCGTCCGGCTTTCATTGCCCAGGACTCGGCTTCTTTATACTTCCACAGAATCAACTTACGTAAGCCGCTTACCTAGTATTTATTGGCTGCTTTTTATCAGTATCGAAATGTACGGCAGACACGAAAACGCGGGGCTTTTTCGAGTTATGAAAATTTATTGAGTCGAGTGATTTCGGAACTGCTAATTCCGAGTTGGTTTTTCCGGTCCAAGCGTCGAAAACTGCATCGCGAAAGGTATGCTCTAAAAAATCAATTTCGTTATTTCACTAACCACGTATTTGGGTTACTTAAATTAAGTTTGAGTTTAGACAGACAAATTTTTTGAATTATTCATTGAATCAAAATTGTAATTCTCGTTGAATATCTCAGAGAACAGATTTTCCGTAAATATTAATGAATCGCTTCCATTTCTTCCTCTACTTAATATTCTTCCAACCAGGTTTTGCAGAATCATTTTTTTAGCCTCGATCAATAATTACTTGTCTGCTCTACTTTGGAAAATTTAATCAACTCCATTAATACACAGAAATTTTTTTACTGTATTAAAAATTCAATTCGATCTCTGCAAACGCAACTACCAATACATCTTACAGCGAAAGAAGCACTTCTCTTTACATCGCAATGTAACACGAAAAATTTACGAAATTTTCGCCCGAAATTTGTTTCAGGAAATAGCTAATGTATGCAGGGCAAGTAGCTTATAGGAACGGGGAGGGTTACAAATCGGCGCAACGTCACAGAAAAATCGTGGCTGGAACGAGAAATCGATTTGCTTTGACAGGGAATTAATTTGAGGCTTCGATAGCATCGATTCCCAGAGAATAGCGCCTTCACATATTGCCACCACTTTTGCTACATGCAAAGTGCTTTATCTCCTCATCAATCTCATGTCTGGTTATCCTAATCACTGTCGCGTTCAATGTCACATATAGAAAAATATTTTCTTTACTAAAAAAGTGCTTTTCAACACATAACAACATTGTTTAAGTGACATTAAAAAACATACCAATCGAAAACTTTAGAAAAAATACAATAAAATAAATAATAAAAACAATGAAATAAAATGAAAAAAATTATTAATAGAAGTGTTTTATGAGTGAAATCAGAATAATTACTTTTGTTATATGTGAAACTACTGTTGAACCGTTTTATGCACTGGAAAATACACTCGTTTTCAGTGACTAATTTAAATTTATAAATGTGATTCATCATCAATGAATGTTTTCAAATGAAAAGACACATAGCACTGTCTTTTTTTCTCACTTTCGCAATATCTTGTTTATATCATTCATTGGGGGGGGGGGGGGGGGTAAAACACTTTCCACAGTAGGAGTAACAAAAAAATTCTTTTTTCATTTGTAAATTCAAAAAATAGAAATATTGAACATGGAAATTGTTAATTATGTGAAAAATAGCATGATAATGTGATAACTTAATAATAATTTTTAAAAAAATAACGTATTCGATAAAAAAAAATTCACAAAATGGACTTACTGATGACTTATCGTACTTATAAATCATCAACTATTTCTACAGAAATACTGAAAGTATTCGAATTCACTAAAGCATTGTTTTCTTTAAAATCTAAACGAGCTCGCATGATCTATAAAATTTGGAATTCTAAAAAATCGTTTATAAAAATCTATGGAAGTACTAGAAATCTGAAATAATACTATAAAACGCTAGAAAACTTTATCTACTTTCCCCGAGACTTTCCCAGACATGAAAAAAAAAAAAAAAATAGGAATCTGTAAAAATTGGAATTCTTGATCATTGAGTTAGAAAAACCTACATGGTAATCTAAAAAATAAATTATAATTATTCAAAAATACAAGGAACCCAAAATATTTATGAAAAATTCAGTACTGTAGAATCAAACTCTAGAAGTCTTAAGAGTTAATTAGAATAATACAAGAGATCCATAAAAATACAAAAAACACTACAAAATAATAGCCTAAAATACGTAAATTTCATGAATTTTTAAAGTATAAAAACAAATATATTTCTTTCAGTATTTCATGATTTTTGATCTTTGACGATCTGGTTTTGGTAATAAGATTTTTCGATATACAAATTTCGGAATTTCGAAGTTACATCAATTTTGTAGTCCATATTCTCACATTTTTAATATAAGTATTCAATATACTGGAACTAGGTTCTTGTCAATGGAAGTCACTGATATTAGAATTGAGCCTTTTTTTCATACTTTTAGTATTTTTCATATTTCCTTATTATTCATATAATTTGAAGAATTTTCTGATGTTACAAATTTTTCTATAGCTTTCTGAAACTCGATGCTCCAGTTATCAAAGTGTTCTGAAAATGTTTAATATTCCATACATTTAAAAAAAAATAATATCGAGATGAATTTTTCCAATAAACTCATCCCGAACATTTTATTACCTCGACCCTAATTCAGGTTCACAAACTAAATTTCATTCTACGAAATTCAATCTCAAATTCACAAAACTTTCATTTCCATTTAGATTAAAAACAATTCTACGCTCTTTTAGTCTTCAATTAAAATTATTTCTTAATTATTCCTTCGATCAAATTATAATATTATTATTGGTATAAATAATAACAATGTTGAAAAAATATGTATATTATTAATAACATTCAAAAAATTATAAATATACGATAATTAATTATATAAATTACACTTTGGCTCCATATTTGATACAGAGAATAATTATTATTTAATTTCCATATTCTTTTATTCAAAAATGTCCGATATTCCTACTATCTCAAATCACGCAACTAAAATCACGAGATTCATCAGTAACCTCTAGAAAATGGCATTAACATTCCTTAAAAAAATCAAAATTAATAAGAGTACTCACGACACACCAATAATGCCTCTATAACCAGTCGTAGAAAATCTCACAAAATTCCCTGCAACAGGAGACTTCGTTGTTGTTATTATTATTGTTATTCCGAATCCAGAATAGCTGAAGCTCGACGTGCCGGGAAAATTCCGCGAAATAATTGGTACGGCTTTGTGTTCTGGAGCTTGAAATGCGACGGTTTCCGTTCGTTTGTTATTTATTTGCTCGCATAGTTAGATAATACTCGTGAGCCTGGATGGGGTTGTTTCTGGAGGTGCGTGCTCCAGCGGGGGATCACGTGCACAGGGCACTGATTCCCACGGCGTGCTCAGTTTCAAAGCAGCGATCGCACGAGCGTCGCAATTCGCGTGGAAAATGTAACTCCGCGGAAGAAGCGGGTGAAACGAGGAAATACAAATCTGCCGGTTAATGAAGAAAATAACGCTCTCCCTTTTGCATCCTGTAATCTTCACATTTTTCTGACACCCAACGCTTTTTAAATAACTTTTGATGACGTTGAATTAAAATATATTTTTTTCATGTACTGAAATAATTCTTAATAATTTTTCTTAAAACAAACTAAAGATTTGGTTGGTCAAATAACGACCAAATCGGTTTTCCAGTGCAGCTTAGAAAAATTGATAGGACAGACTTCGCGAACTCTGTACGGATACAGCCCACGTAAAGCTTTCTCGTTTCGATTTCGAGCGTTGAAAAAATAATTGACGATCTTATCCGCAACGACACCTGGGGAAATCCTCTCGACTTGGGCATCGCTACGTCTATTGTGCATCTCCACTGGCGAGGAGATACGTACAAAGAAAAATTCTATGCATTCATGAGCGAGGCCACGATTCAGCTGCGCCGTCGGTTCCGAAGGATTTCCCATGTGTCACTCTGTTACTGCATTTTCCACAAAGTGGACTCTTTCATCTAACGTGACTCAGCAGTTTCGTACTTACTTTCACGAGTATAGAATTTATCATTATAGTCATTGCAGCTCGTACATAATGAGTATTTTTATCAATTAGGAACTTTCGACGAAGTTACTTCATGCATGTGATTAAATAAAATGTCTGCTGTTTGTCAGTCTCATTATTTATGATGTTAAAAATAAATGAAATCTGACCAGATGAATTCGATTTGTCCCTCTGTAAATTGTTTATTAAGAATCGTCTGAACATTGATTACGTTATCGTTTTTTTAATAAGAGATGTTTTTAACTTTACTTTTTAATTGTTAAAAAGTCTCTGTTGTTTGGATGGGATTTGTTTGGAAAATTAATGACCTGTTTGAGGGTTTTTCATGAATATTTCATGCACTTGAGAAAATTCGATGTGTTTCATTAATCGATCATTAATCTTGAAAACTCGTCTCAAACTCTAATAACTCCAAACTTGATATCCGGTATCGTCGATTAAGCAATCGATGTTCCGCGTCATGTTTACACCTGCCGCGCACTTGGCTATAGTATACGAGTTAACCATTATGTGTCAGCGAAAATTATCGGGTGTCTCGTAGTGAGGTTAGTTGCCAAGTAATAAGCGATCACAATCAACTGACTCGAGAGCCATACGGAAGTCATAGACAACTCGATATAATTTTGACATTCATTTGAGTACTAAGCGAGTAAAATTTATTTGTAAAAATTACCTAATTCATGTTCAAATTAAGTTAAAATCATTATTTGAGTATCATTTATTCATTGTTTGGTAGTATTGTATAAATTACTTTTTCCCATGCATCCACAAAAAAGGCTACTTTGTTTGCGTGGAATGTGGGAACAAAATCCACTTTTTGGGGTACTCACAAATGAGCGGGACAAATCATTCTTCCCTAGGGAAAT
Source organism: Platygaster orseoliae (assembly GCA_030522825.1). Classification (NCBI taxonomy): domain Eukaryota; kingdom Metazoa; phylum Arthropoda; class Insecta; order Hymenoptera; family Platygastridae; genus Platygaster; species Platygaster orseoliae. Next base: position 24 of record JAPYZL010202817.1, on the reverse strand, counting down.
ATTAATAAATCACTGATACGAGGT
>JAPYZL010202797.1:0-11422 GCA_030522825.1 Platygaster orseoliae | reverse complement strand
AGGGGAGTTCCACGAAATAGAGAGGAGACACATCGACACTACTTAGTTGTGTGAGTGGGCTTCCTTGGGCTTGTCGTTGGAATTATGCTGTCCCTGCTTAGGACTTAGGTGAGGGCAGGAAAATGACGCTCTTCGACAAAATTCCGGGCGTTGAAAAATCTCGATTTCAAATGTCCAGCTGATTGAAAGATCCGAAAGTGAAAGTCCCGCCATTAGAATGTCCCCTACGACGAAAATCCCGAAAAAAAAACCAATGCTTTTTAAATGGTGACCTTGGTTTTCGGGACTTTCACTGGGACTTTCACTTTCGGATCCTTCAGTCAGCAGGGCATTTGAAATCGGGATTTTTCAACGCCCGGAACTTTGTCGAGTAGCGTCATTTTCCTACCCTCACTTAGGTCAGATTTCAAATCTTTCGAACCATACCGACTGTCGATAATGTCGATATTAACCTTAGACCATATAGTATATGGACCGCTCGTCGCCTATCTTGTTGTACGCTGAAAATCGTGATACACACATGAGACAAGTTGTTATGTCCAACCACTTAGCAGCACTATAATTGTCTGCTGCAGTGCTGCCAACTGCTGCACACAATTGTATTGATGCTATAGGGTTGGACATAACAACTTGTCCCATATGTCTGCACGTTTTTTCGGTACCCAATGAGCGGTCCATGCACTATATGGTCTAAGATATTAACAGTCTTTCATGGTCTTTCATTGCTTTCATGGCCGATTGAATCAAGAATACGTCGTACGGTAATTAATATAAAAATCGTATGATCTTATCGCGTGATTTTGTACGTCAATGTACACGTTGCAAACCGTGAGAAAATCGTTTTCCCAAAAAATCGGGTTCACTCCATACGTTTCACGTTAACGAGTTCTCGCGAAAACTGATTTCGGCATCAGCGATTTCAGTCCGTCAATATAAAAGTGGACCAATGCCGACCCAGCAACCTCAACAACAAAAACAACAGCAAAGTCCGAGACAATTTTCGACAGGCTCCGAAAACTCTGGAGTCATTCTAAAAATGCAGCAGGCAGGAGAACAAGTTGGTAAGTTGACGCATTTTTTTAAAATACCTTTTTCCCCATTCTTGATCGTTCCGAAAGCAGAAACGAGAAGTGGATCGATACGCCTCATGTCATCTCTCTTGCCCACGTTGCGAACAATGGCGGAATATAAATATTCCTGTACGTCTCCCACAGTCTCACATGACATTTGACCTTCTCTTTTTCTGCAATAATTTTATATTTTTTAAAAATGTTTTTCTAATGAAATTTTGGGGAAGAAGATTTTATAAGAAACACTGTAGAAATGACAAAAAATTGGCCATTTTAGATTTTTAAAAAATATGTAACATAAATGTGAAAATTGCGTTTCCAAAATTTTTGAAAAAAATTTATGTAGTTTTGTAAGTCGAGATTTTTTTGAGTGGAATAATTTGTAATATTTTTTTACAATTTTTACAGTAAAGTGGTTGAGATTCTTAGCTGTTTTGACATTTCTGCACACTCAGCATTTCTCAAGAGGTTTCACAATATTGTATGGTTGACAATATTTTTTTGTTCAATTGGTTCTTTGTAAGGTCATTTTTAAATTTTTACTCGGAGAAAATAACATGTAATAATATAAATTAAAATTATTATAATTTTATATATTACATGTTAATTATTATGATTGTTATTATTATTATTACTAATATATAATTATAATAATAATTATTATGTATTATAGATAATGAATGAATTAAATAATTGAAAAAAAATACATAATAATATTGTAATAAAAAAAAAAATTTAATATTATTATTATATTTATGTTTTAAAATTTTTATCTATAATGATAATAAATGTTTATATTATAATTATAATAATAAAACTTGATAATAAAATTAATTCCAATTTTTTCATTTTAGAATTGATAAATTAGTTTATATAAAAAGTTGATGAAAATTTTCGAGATTTGAGATGGTAATTAAAGCATGCTTTAATTGTGCTTAAAGTATTACACAAAAAATTAGAAACAATTATGTTATCTTAGAATAATAACTTAGTTAATTATTTCCAAATGCAGTATTTTAACAGAATAATAATGACACCTTATGCAATTAAAGATGAAGATGACGGACAAAAGTATTATCCTTTCTTATTGATATTTCAAAGGTGAAAAATCGACAATACTTTCCAGTTTTTCCACTTTTCCAGCGCATATTTTCTTATTTCATGGAACGTCTCAAGAGGTTGAGAGCAAAAAACAAACTAGTAAGAGACAGAAAATATGGAGTTTCCAGTCTATCTGTCTCTTACTAGTTTGTCTTTTGCTTTCAACCGCTCGAATATAACTCGAACTGAATTAAAAAATGCTGTTTAGTTTCTGAATCTTGGAAGTCACATTCAAAATTACATAGGCAAAGTTTTAATTTATTTTATTTTAAGAAATAACTTTTTATAAGAAAGTAATTCTTGCAAAATTTTGTTTATAAAAAATTTGTATAAAAATTTCTGTAAAAAATAGAGTTAAAAAAATTTTTTTATGAAAATTTCATGTAGTCAACTTTATAAAAAATTTTATAAAGTTTTTATACTAATCAAAATCATGAAACATTTATATGAGCGGTTGAGAACATAGACAAACTAGTAAGAGACAGATAGAGTGGCAACTCAATATTTTCTGTCTCTTACTAGTTTGTCTTTTGCTCTCAATCGCTAATTTAATTGTTTTATCCCTAGTGATTTTGATTCTTATAAAAACCTTTTAAAAATGTGTTATAAAATTTTTTATAAGGTCGCCGATATGACATTTTCATAAAAATAAATTTTTTTTATTTTATTTTTTGCAGAAATTTTTATACAACATATTTTTATTAAAATTTTGCAGTAAATACTTTCTTATAAAAAGTAATTTCTTGTATAAAAAAAAAAAAACTTGAAATCGTTTATAACATTGGAAAATTTTTTAAAAATATAAAATTTTATTCAAAATGTACAATTTTTCATGACACTGTCTCTCTTTTTTATAAAAATTTCACCTTTTTTTGAAAAAATCAAAATCACTAGGGATTACAGTTTCAGATTTCCAGTATGTAATTTTATAGAAATTTACTACCTCTAAAAAATATTTTTCAAAAATATGTTACAAACATACTCAAACGAATTTCAAAATAAAGATTTTTATTTCTGAAAGAGAATTGAGCGGTTGAGAGCAAAAGACAAACTAGTAAGAGACAGATAGACTGGCAACTCCAATTTTCTGTCTCTTACTAGTTTGTCTTTTGCTCTCAACCGCTCAAATATGACTTGAACTAAATGAAAAAGTGCTGTTTAGTTTCTCAATCTGAAAGTCACATTCAAAATTGCATAAACATAAACAAATCCTGCATTAAGATTAGTTCATTTTTTTTTGCGGGATCGGCTGAATACACGTAGAGATCCTCAAAATAGAGAGATTGGCCACTGTGTCTACAAGCTCTGATTCTGATTGGTTCGGACTGGAAAATGGCCACCCCGATGTTTTTGACATTGGCGCGATACCTAACCTAACGTGACAGCAACTTGTGTTGATTGTTTAGTAATTCACGCATGCACGTACCACTCGTACAGTCCGCCATTTTCCAGTTCGTGGCCAGTCTCTCTATTTTAAAGTCTCTACATTTGCCATTTGCGATTTGCGTCACCGCCAATCGCGAATCGCCATTCGTGGTACACCTATATAGCGCATCAAAGATGGCGTCAAGTGGTAGAGCATGGTAGAGTTAAAAACGTAAAAAAAATCTTGATTGTCTCGAATGGTCTCGAACGCATTGACGGCATTGACGCATTGACGCACGCGAAACCGAATATAAAACTCGCGTCCTTAGTAAATAAAGTGGTGATAATCGGTAAAAATCGCAAGTGCAGTAAAACATCGCGGTCTTGAAAAATCTTATTAATCGGCAAAATAAAAGTTTGATGGTAAAAATTTGGCCAAAATGAACGATTACGCGGCGAGAATCGACGGGGTTCCCATTATTGGGAATACACTCGTGGCCGGCGAAAATAGTCCACAAAATGGATTCCTCATTATTCCCAACAAAGGGGAAAATAACGAGTTGTCCAATGCTCACGTGGATCCTTATTGTACGTGATATTTTACATTCATTTTTTTTCCATGCATCTGCTTGAGAAAAAATAGTGCGTTTCGTACCAAAGCAGGGGCGGATTAATTATAAGGCGAAATAGGCGATTGCTTGGGGCCCTAAGAAAAGAAAAAAATTTTGGAAATTTTTTACAAAAATGAAATTGTAAATAGTGAAAGAAAATTTAGTAACCAATGCAAATAAACAACAAAATGCAAAGTAATCAAAGTTTGAGAATAACTTTGTAATAACAAACAAACAAAAAAAGATAAGCGTCCAAAATCAACTGTTTTGGGAAATTTTTTTTTCACCTTCAATTGATTTTTTAAGCTTATTTGTTTTTTAATTTTTCGGCAATATTTGAAAACTCAGTATTAAATGTTTTATTTCGTTGAAAGTGAAAATTAGATTTCGTAATTAGAGTTGAACAGAAATTTTTTAATGGCATATTCAAGACATTTCAAAAAAATAATTATGTTCGTAAAGTTTGCCACGTTGACAAATCATACAAAAATTTTTTTTTGAGATTTACCAAAAATAATTTATAACCTTGAAAAAACAAATTCGATGAAGCCCTTAACAAGGAATTTTCTAAACATGCTTATATGGTAGTTATTTTGATTCTTATGAGAAATGGAAAAATTCTTATAACAATTGGAAATTTCTTATAAGGTCAACCTTGAAAAATTCTAATAAGAAAACTTTTTTAAAAAACCAATGACACTTTCATTAGAAATTTCAAATTTTTTATGAGAAAATATTTAAGTCCTGTACATTTCTTATAAACTGGAATTTTATGAAAAATTTGTTTAATAAACATTTATATGGGAAATAAAATTTTATAAAAAAATTTTTATTACAAAAATTTTGAAAGTTTAAACTTTTAAAATGATAAATTTCATCGACAAGAGTTTAATGAATTTTTTTGTTGATGATTTTTGGGGGCTTCGCTGAATTTAATGTTTTTAAGTTTTAAATTATTGATGGTAAATCTCAGAAAAAAATTAACCTAACAATTTGGAATTTTTTTATTAAAATTTCTATTTCTCATGAGGTCTACCTTGAAAAATTCAAATAAGATAAAAACTTTTTATCAAGACCAATGACACTTATAAAAAATTTCAAATTATTTATAAGAAAATATTTAAACTTCGTACATTTCTTATGAACTGAAATTTTTATGAAAAAAAAATTGTTATAAACATTTATACAGGAACTACGATTTTATAAGAAAAGTTTTTATTACAAGAACCTTGAAAGTTCGAACATTTTTAAAAATGACGAATTTCATCGTCGACGGTGTAATGAATTTTTTTTGTCGACGATTTTTAGGGGCCTCGCTGAATTCGCTATTTTTAAGTTTTGAATCATGGATGATAAATTTCATAAAAAAAATTCTCGTGTGATTTTTCAACGTTGTAAACTTTGTGAACACATTAACATGTCAATAAAGTTCACAACGTTGACAATCACATGGACATTTTTTTTTTTTGAGCTTTACCAAAAATAATTCAAAACCTTGAAAAACAAATTCGACGAAGATCCTAACAAGGAATTTTCTAATCATGTTTATACATTATTGACTTCGATTCTTATTAGAAATGTAAAAATTCTTATAATTAAAAACTCCTTATAAGGTCAACCTTAAAAAATTTTAATAAGAAAAAAACTTTTTATAAAAACAAGTGAGACTTTCATTAGAAATTTCGAATTTTTTATAAGAAAATTTTTAAGCCTCATACATTTCTTATAAACTGGAATTTTATGAAAAGAATATTTAATAAACATTTCAATGGGAAATAAAATTTTACAACACAATTTTTATTACAAGAATCTTAAAAGTTTGAACTTTTTTTAAAACGACGAATTTCATTGTCGACTGTGTAATAAATTTTTGTTCTCGACAATTTTTAGGGGCCTAGCTGAATTCGCTATTTTTAAGTTTGAAATCATTGATGATAAATCTCAAAAAAAAATTCTTGCATAATTTTTCAACGTTGTAAACTTTGTGAACATATCAACATGTTCATAAAGTTCACAATGTTGACAAATCACATGAAAATTTTTTTCTGAAATTTACTAAAAATAATTTGAAACCTTGAAAAAACAAATTCAACGAAGCCTGTAATAAAGAATTTTCTAAACATGTTCATATACTAGTGATTTTGATTCTTATAAGGTCGACCTTAAAAAATTCTAATAAGAAAAAAAATTTTATTTAAAAAACCAGTGACATTTATTAGAAATTTTAAATTTTTTGAAAAAGAAAATATTTAAGCCTTGTACATTTCTTATAAACTGGAATTTTACCAAAAAAATTTTCAATAAACATTTCTATGTGGAATAAAATTTTATAACAAAATTTTTATTACAAGAATTTTAAAAGTTTGACCTTTTTTTAAAACGACGAATTTCATCATTGATTATTTAATGAATTTTTTTTAGGGACTTTGATGAATTCGCTATTTTTAAGTTTTGAATCATTAATGATCATCTCAAAAAAATTCTCGCGTAATTTTTCAATGTTGCACACTTTGTTGATACATCAACATATTTATTAAGTTTATAACGTTGACAAATAAAATGAAAATTTTTTTCTGAAATTCACTAAAAATAATTTAAAAGCTTGAAAAAACAAATTCGACAAAGCCGATTTTTCTAAACATGTTCATACACTATTGACTTTGATTCTTATAAGAAATGGCAAAATTCTTATAATAATTAGAGATTTCTTATAAGAACTCTATTTCTTATAAGATCAACCAAAAAAAAATTCTAATAAGAACACTTTTTTTTAAAAAACCAGTGACTCTTTTATCTCAGAAATTTCAAATTTTTTATAAGAAAATATTCAAGCTTCGTACATTTCTTATGAACTAAAATTTTTATGAAAAAAATTTATTATAAACATTTATACAGGAAATAAAATTTTGTAACAAAATTTTTATTACAAGAATCTTAAAAATTCAACCTTTTTTTAAAACGACGAATTTCGTCGTCCATGATTCAATGAATTCTTTTTGTCGATGATTTGTAGGTATTTTGCTGAATTCACTATTTTGAGGTTTTAAATCATTGATAGCAAATCTCAGAAATAAATTCTCGTGTGATTTTTCAACTTTGCAAACTTGATGAACAATTTATCTACTGTATTATGGAAATTTTCGTTATCACAGAAAAGCCAGGAAAAATTTAACATAAATATTAAGAATGAATATATTTTTAATCAAAGTTTACCAAGTGATTCAACAAAGAACAAGCTCATTTTGCACCAAACAACAAGCATTTAACTTCCCTATTTTACATTACCTACATTGTCCTTGAATCTATTGATATTTATTGCAATATTTCATTAACTGTGTTGAACTTTTGTTTTACTTTAATTATTTAATAAATTAATGTTCGAATATTGCTATTTCTAGGGCTCTTGGAGCTGGCCCATCGAGAGTACCAAGCAGCTGACTATGAAAACGCCGAAAGACACTGTATGCAACTGTGGAGGCAGGAGTCTAACAATTCAGGCGTCCTTTTACTACTTTCTTCCATTCATTTCCAATGTCGACGACTGGAAAAGTGAGTACAACATTGAGAAAATTTTGAAAATTTTGAACATTGAAAAAAAATCTTGTTTGTCATTATTTGAATAAATTAAACAATATTTCACTTGTAACTAATTTCTTTTCCCTTTGGGTATACTTTGTAATATTTGCAATATTTCAATGTTGCAAAACTTTTTTGACGAATGTTGTTTATTTTTCCAGATCAGCACATTACAGTACCTTGGCGATAAAACAGAGTCCCTTACTGGCTGAAGCTTACAGTAACTTGGGGAATGTGTTCAAAGAGCGAGGACAACTTCAAGACGCGTTGGAGAACTATCGTCATGCTGTACGTCTCAAGCCTGACTTCATAGACGGATACATAAATCTGGCAGCTGCTCTTGTTGCTGCCGGTGACATGGAGCAAGCTGTACAAGCTTATGTTACAGCTCTACAATACAATCCAGTACGTATAATCTATAGTTTTTATGGTTAAATAAAAATCATAATTAAATAATATTCACTTGTTGCTCAAAGTTACAGTTCAATCCCATGAAACGTTTTTAGATCTGAGTTTTTTAGGATAGTTCAGATGTGTCTGAAATTTTAAACATGTGATGTAAAAGAAAATATGCAAAATTATTATTTTTTTGCTTTTTATAGTTTTGGTGATAAATAATTAGTGGTTTTTGATGTTGAATAAATATTATATAATGTTAGCAATTTTTGTGGTTTTATTATTAGATGGAAATTAAAAATTCGCTTTTTTTTCTGGTTTTGTTTATTTCATAAATGTTTGAAACTTCAGATACTTAAGTTTATAAATTGTACACATTGATACATAAGTTTTAAATTGTTTTAAAAAGGGGTTGAAACGTGTACATCTATCATAAAAAATGTAACAGTAAATGACAGAACTAAAACTTTTGTTGGAACCCCTGAAATCTCTGTTTTGAAAAATTCATAGCAACAGGCTTAAGGGATAAGTCGGTAACAATAAATAACAAAAAATTTTCATAAAATCGTTTTTCTCTTTTACAGGAACTCTATTGTGTACGCAGCGATCTGGGTAATCTTTTAAAGGCTTTAGCAAGACTCGACGAAGCTAAGGTATGTTGGAGCCTTAATCTTATATCGAAACACTTCCAGCGGAATGAGTTGGTAAAATTTGGACGTTTTTATCCCTCGTTTTGCGTGTTCACCTTTTACATCTCAACTTCCGTTGGAGGTTTTTCACACTAACGTATTGCGCCAATTCGCTCTTTCACGTTCTTATTTTGTAACTTTAAAAAAAAAATTAAAAAAAAATAATTGTAAGTCAATCACAATTACTAGGACGTTAAAGCGCGTATTGTGCTTATGTCGCGACCAGAACAGTTATAAGGAATTTCTAAACTTCCCATTTTATTTGTTTATTCCAAAGAAATCTCAATGCAAAAGAAAACATGATTTTTGCACGTCGCAGAAAGCCAACTTCGCTCGCCTCGAAAATAGCGCGAACGCAGCGCGATAAAATTTTTTCAACGTTGCAGCATTGATTGTTTTTTTTGCCCTTTTTTTTAAATTGTTCTTTGAGAGAACGAGAGGTTATAGATATTTTTTTATTTTTGTTATCGAGAAATTTAGGTTGGAAGCTGTTGGAGACAGCCAGAAAAAGGAAAAAAAACCGCATGGCGCGACTCGCAGCAACGATCGAGAAAACTTTTCAGTGAAGACGTTGCCGCGGGTGTATCTACTTTGCAAATTTGGCGCGATCTGTATCTCTTTTTTTTTCTCTTCTCGCATTTCCTGGCATAATTGGAATGCGATGCAGCGCGGCGCGCGATCAAATTCATTAGGTCAACATTTTTTTATGTGCACTGTTTTCCATCTTTTTACCATTTTCACTCCCTCACATGCATTTATGTGGCGCGAGGCTACTTGACTATATTCAATATGATTTGGATGTCTGCGCTAGCAAGACACAGAATTTTGTTGGGTTGATTTTTGAAAATGTTTGTCATGTTAAGAAATATTCTGTATACAAGACAGCTGTGTTAGTCAAGAAGTCTATTTGCAGCGCGGCGCTGGCGATTCGCACTCGAGGTGGAAGTTGTGGGATCTTGAAATATAAATTGATGTTTTTTATATCAGGGTTGGCTGAAAAAGAAAATCACATGCAAATTTGTTGAGAGTTATTGATCGAATTGTGAAAAATATTGACATAATTATTATGTTTAGTAAAATTATTGCGAAAGATTTAATGATGCGTATGTTATTCAAATTGGTGAATTATGTGGTAGGTGAATTTTTTGTTTATAAGCTGATATGGTTTCGATTGATTAATAAAATGAAAATTATTGATAAAGAAAAAATTAATAATAAAATAAGAATAATTGTTTGATAAAAAAAAATTAATTAAAAATTCAATTATTGAGAATTTTATACTATATCTCTTATGGATTGTTGCTATTGAATTTTGCTGTAGAAAATGAGTTAGAAGGGAAGATCATAAATAAAATAACAAAAAATAACTATAGTTATGGATTCAATTAATAATAAAAAGAAACATTAAAATGAGAAAAATGTGCTATTTTGTTAATTATAACATTAAAAATTTTCATATGTCAACATTAGTTTGATTTTTGAATGGTGAAAAATACTGTCAAAATTACTATGTTAAACAAAATTATTGGGAAAGATTTCATGATGCATATGTTATTCAGATTGATGAATTATGTGGTAGGTGAATTTTTTGTTTATAAGCTAAAATGGTTTCGATTGATTCATGAAAAAATTATTAATAAAATAAAAATTAATAATGAAATGAAAGTAATTGATTAATAAAAAAAAATTGATTAAAAATTCCATTATTGAGAATTTTATATTTTATCCCTTATGGATTGTTGCTATTGAAGTTTACTGTAGAAAATGAGTTAGAAGGAAAAATTATAAATAAAACAACGAAAAATAACTATAGTTATGGATTCAATTAATAATAAAAAGAAACATTAAAATGAGAAAAATGTGCTATTTTGTTAATTATAACATTATTAAAAATTTTCATATGTCAACATGAGTTTGATTTTCAAATGGTGAAAGATACTGACAAAATTACTATTTTTAACAAAATTATTGCGAAAGATATAATGATGCATATGTTATTCAAATCGATAAATTATGTGGTAGGTAAATTTTTTGTTTACAAGCCAAAATAGTTTCGATTGATTAATAAAATAAAAATTATTGATAAAATACAAATAATTGTGTAGTAAAATAAAAAACTAAACAAAATTAATAAAAAATTCAATTATTTAGAATCTTATCCCTTATAAATATTTTTTATTTAATCTACTGCAGAATACGAGTTATAGAAGGAAAGATCATGAATAAAATAATGAAAAATAAATATAGTTTTGGATTCAATAATTAATGAATAGAAACATTAAAATGAGAAAAATGTGCAATTTAGTTATATATAACATTATTAAAAATTTTCATGTCAACATGAATTTATCTTCTTTATAATTTTCCTCTAATACGATATCAAAATTACTTACTTTTTTTTTAATTGTATGTTAAAATCACGTATTTTTACTAAGGAATGTTTTTCTTTTGGTTTTTTAATCTTCCGAAAATTCGCTACTCTTGAACGAATTATATTTTTAGTTGGTTTCAATCGAGAATTGAGCCCCTGGATGCAATAACTCGCCGAGCGCTCGAAAACGGGAAAAAGTATTGTCCGCGCGGTGACATTCAGAGTCAAAATCAAAAGTCCGAA
>JAPYZL010202783.1:0-19555 GCA_030522825.1 Platygaster orseoliae | reverse complement strand
GAATAAAGACATGAATGTTTCGTTAATATTAGCTCCGAGAAACCGTTTCCCTCCAACTTATCAGTGAAAAACACACGGAGCGTCATATATTCAAATATTCAAAAATATTTTAAAAATTTAATGTACGATATTATTTGAAAATTCTTTTTCGAATACACGAATAAATATTTAGAATATTGTAATATCATTATTTAAATAATATTTCAACACTATTTATAAGTGTTGAATATTAATTGATTAATTCTGAACGATTGTGATTATAATTATAATATGGATAAACATTTTTTCTCAAAAAATTGTTACTCTATTAAAAAGAAAAATAATATTTTTGTAAGTTTATATTCATTATGAACGGTAATGACTGAAATATTATAAAAAGTCAAAATTTTTCAGCGAGAACAAATTTAATAATTACAAGAAGTTATAATAATAAATAAATATTTTTGAATACTTCATCAATAATGTTGAAATATTCTTGAACAACATTCAGATATTGTTATATTTTACATTGTATCTCAGTAACTTTCAATATTCTTGAAATAATATTTTAGCAATTTTCATAACAATTTTTAACTATCCTTATTACATTTGTATGGTGAAATATTGAATCATTTGATTCAAATTAACCAATTGTAATTTCTTTTCCCATTTTCTAGGCATAATTTCATTCTAACAGGAAAATTCAAAACCTAATGTTCTAATTCAAATTTTCTTGCACTTGTGATTTTTATGAAAATATAAAAAGAATTTCAACTCCAAAATTTATAAGTTATATTATTTTTTTATCAAGTTGGTTTAATGAAAAACATTTGGTAATAATTTTTATTAACAAAAATACCTTCTCTGGTTGCTGCAATTTTTTCAAGTCAAAATTTCATGTTCATAGTTGATTTCATGCTTTTTTTCCTTAAAACTGCATAATTTCACTAAAAATGATTGTGTCATAATTATTCTTGTTAGAATTCATTACGAAAAATTTACTTTTAAATGAAGGAAAAATGTTTGAATAATGTTCATCAAAATCAAGAGATTGTATCCGTCTTATATTTTAATAGCAATCAAGTTAATTAAATAAAATACAGTACATTTCTTAATGAGCTAAAATTCTTTGCTTGGAAACAACAATTTTTTGAAGTCAAAATGTCATCTTAATAGTTATTTTTATGTTTATTTCTATGACACTTTATAATTTCATCACAATTTCTTTTTTAAGTTCATGAGTAAGGATCAACTTTCAAAACAAATTTGTTGAACTCAATAACTATCCTAATATTTTTTAGTATCGTTAAAAAAAATTACGAATTTCTTGGCTGAGAAATTTCCATGTTACGCACATTTTTCTTATTCCTTTTGCTATAAAAAATTGTTTATTGTTTGCTAATGATAAATTTTTAATTTTTTTTGAAAACGTATTATTCTACTTTGAATCATCTGAACAGTGTTCTCATATCTTAATTTACTTTCAATACATCATTGCAAATATTGCACTTTGATTTTTATATGGTCATGAAAAGTAACCCAAGAATTTTATTTATTTTTGGCTCTTATGATCTGCAGTTATGCCTTAATTACTTTAGAGTAAAATTTTACAGTTGAAGAATTTTTGACTTTCAAAATGCTGGACTTGTTTCAAATTTTTTGGAATTCCACAAAATTCAAATTGCGATGATAAAGAATTTTCATGAATAATCCGGATTCTGTTTTTTACTTTAATTTATTAATTACTTTACCAATTATAGAATTTCATCAATTATTCTTACTAGTTATAAGATTACAAGTAAACAAATTTTTTGTTGTTGCTCTCTTCATTTTTTAAGTAAAAAATTTACTTACTTTAACTGTCCATTGTTAGTTTAGGATAAACAAAGTCAGATTTGTGATTTTGATATTTTTGATAAGTAATTTTCTAAATTGTAGATTTTTGAACTTTTTAAATAAACACTGAATTCTCATCAAGAACTGGAATTCACTTCATTTTTAAGCAGATATAAAATTTCACAGTATAAAATTTCGAAGAACATGGAAAATAAAGGTAAAAAAAATTATCACTTATCAAACAAAATTTGCAGATGGAAAATTCAAATATTTATCAAAGTTTTATTAACATTTGCTCTTTATAAAAGCTTAGAAACCAGTATACTAATTTTTTTGAATTATAAAGGTATGATTAGAATTTTTGAATTATTAATTTATAATTATAAGTATAATAAGTAATTTAAAAAAAAATTGAAAAATATTTGCAGATAGAAAATTTAAACACTTATGAATTCATTACTAACATTGTTTTTCTATAAAAGTTTACAAATAAATGTAATATTTTTTTGGAATCGTAAAAATATGATAAAGGTTTTTCAAATATTTATTCCTTAATATTGAATCATAAAATTAAATCCTAATGCTGTTCAGGAATACTTCAATATAATTTATAAGGTATTAAAATATATTTAATAATTACTATTAGAAATTGTTTACCGTTTGCTACCGTTTAAAAATGTTGACTTTTTTAAATATATATATTTACATTTGGCGACAATTGTTAATAAATTATTATCATTAATTATTAATACCATCTAATTTTGGATTTTTCGCCGTTTCAATCCATTTCTGGCGCAGATCCTGGTCCTTGGGGAAACGATGTCCCTTGCTTTCTGTGTTGTCGCAATGCAGCATACAGCACTTGCACGGCATGTTTGTTAAATTTTAAATTAGAATTTAATCGCGGCGTTATCAAATTGCGTCATTGCGTGCAATAAATGTATCGAAAAAAAGCGAAAACAGATAAAAACACTTGAACATTGACAATTGTCAAACCGATCAATTCCAAAACATTTGAAAACATTCAAAACAGCGACTTGAGCGCTCCAAGTGGCTCCTTATGGCGACAACTTTGGTATTTGCCAAGGTCACCTATCTGAGTCGGCAGCCCCTGATCGGTCGCACGTGTGAGCTCATGGACGCACGCAGATGCGACCTCAATACTCTACGCATTTGTCTCGCACGCGTGCGATTTCAAAAAAAAAAATCCTTTAGTGCATGCGCCAAACTGAAAATCGCACGTGATCGCACGCATGCGATTTAAAAACGCACGCGTGACTTCAAATCAATAGTGTACATGCCCTCACGTGTGAGTCCTCACGTCATGCGCTTTGTGTGCGACCTGTGCGACGCACGCTTGCTATCTGGGTTGATTTGTAATGTTTTTAAATTATTTTTACTAATGTTCTTATAATTAATTTTTCTATTTTTTGAATTCAATAAACTATTTTCATATTTAATGTTTTTATTTTTCAATTTTCCAATTTTTTTTATTGAATTTTAATTTTTATTACATGAGCAAAGGGTAAAAATTTTTATTGAAATCTACCAAAAGTTCCAAACGTTTAAAATTAAACGAAAAGAAAAAATTTATTAATTGCTGATTTTTCGTCATGGAGAAGATTTTGTTTAATATTTTGTTGGGGACTATAAAGTTTGCTGTTCTGACTGAAAAGTCCTAGAAAGAAGCTGGATTTTTTTTTTTTTTTTTTTTCTTGAAAACTCATCTATTTTTCTTTTTCGTTTCATTTTATACGTTTGAAACTTCAGGTACAATTATTAGAGTGTTTTCCTTTTCTTTTTTTTTAATTAAAAAAAGATATGTAATTATTACTTTTTGATATTTCTTTATTCATCTTTTATAAATCTCTAAATTTCATGTACCCGTTTTTCAGAATTCAATTTTTACTTTTGCTTTCAATTTCCAAAATAACTTTTTAATATTTATTATCCATTCAAGTATATCCCAGTGAACTTGTGAACTCGCGGCGAGCTCGCAGCGAATTCTCTCGCGAGCGAGTTTTTTTTAGAAAGTAGGAATTTTTTTAAAAAATCGCCACGGGCTCGTGACTAACGCGAAATAGTGATGAATTAATAAACACGCTATGAACTCACCGCGAGTTTATAGATACACTGGGGTATAACGTCAAATAATAAGATTTTTTTTTATTTAAAAATTTTTATCTTTTAAACTAGATAACACTAGAAATACTTTTCCTCAATTTTTTCGAATTTTCTTTCTATTGTTATAAACTCCTGATTTATTTTTTCCAATTTATTCATAAAACTAAAATTATCACCAGAATCACTTGTTAGCGATTTATTTTTATGTAGCCTTGTTTACTTTCGGAATTGTCATAACATTACGTTGGAACACTATGGAATTATATAGAACACTGTGGAACGGCATAGAAATACACTAGGGAAAGATAGAATGCTCTGGAGAATTCTGGAGGGGACTAGCGAGGAGTGGAAAGATCTAAGAAGGAACCAGAACGTTCTAGAGTTCTTTTAGATCCCCTATAAATACCCAGCGACGACACTAGAAAGGCAGTCAAGCGATGGAACTTGAGCGAGCGACATCGACTGTGCGCCGACGCGAGTATCGATTATGCGGTTGTAGCCGCGCGCGAAAATACGTATAGTGCAAAGTCAAACGATTGGTGCCGTATTGTATGGATTTAAGTGTGTTAATAAAAGTGAACTGTTAAGTGCAAGTGGTATTTTACTGTGTTTTGCCTCTGACACCAAATTTTCCGAACTTACGAGCCAACAAATAGAAATATTACAGAGGAGAAAAGATATTTTCAGTACAGAGAAGTGAACTTCTAACACACTAAAAACATTTCTATATGTTTTTTTTTTCATTTTTTATTATTTCCTTTTAAAAATTCTCCCATGAAGTTGGAAGAATTTTTCGACTTTATGTAGATAAAAGTAAAATCACTATTACAATACAGTGAAATTTTAGGAGGAATAGAATTTGACACAACGCTAGTACCATTAAAGGCTTGAAAGGCTCATGTAACAATAAATAACTAAAAATTATTGTACTAATAATTATAATATAAAAAGTATCTACTAATATCATAGTAAATAGTTGTATGAAAAGCCTGAAATACTATTATAATTTCAAATACAATTATTTTACAATAATCTCGATAGGCAGCCTGTGCGGTTAAAGAAAAAAAATTAGAAAATCATTTCTAAGCAGGATTTTCGTACGAAAAGGAAAAAAGTTGTTTCGCTCTCCGCCTGGGAGTCCTAAATTGATCAAAAGATATGGCTACTCGTTTGGGCATTTCATTCCAAAAAGTTACCCTCCAAAATTTAAAGCTCCTAGATCTGAAATGAAAATGAGTGATGGATAACGGCGAGAAAACCGGTTGACTTGTTTCCGCGCATTTTCTGTTCATCCAGTGACCCCAGTGACCCCAGTGACCTTCGACGGCCATAGTATGTCCCTGAAATGCTCGAGCCCTACTCTTTTATGCTTAAGATCCGTTTCTCGGCCTAGTATTGCAAATGTGCGATATTTCACTGAGACATTTTTTACCGAAAATTTAATTGTGAATAACATTTGCTCGAAACTTTTTTTTGTAACTAGTGCCGTTTTCGTTCGAACGCATTTTTCAACATCTTTTTATAAGTTTTTAATTACAGTTTGAACGGCACAGTATTTTCATTTGACATGCCAAGTTTTTAAAGGCTATCTTTACTGGCCTGTATGGTCGGTAGGCAAACATAAGACATGAAACAAAATCAAAGTTTTTAATTTTCATGTGCATTTTTCAAAAAGTTGCTACACGAACGAAATAAAAAGTTTTTTTCTTCATTTCCAATGCTTTAAACACAAAACAGAATACAACTATAAAAATAATAACACATACATCAAATTTGGAAGTCTATCATATTGGAATTGTTTCAAGGTTTTTTTATTAAAAACTGTAACTCGAGAATTTTTCTGTTTTTAAATTTATTTAAAAAAAAAACTACATTTATAAAAAAAATAGAATGTGCACGATATACTTTCTTACACATGATTGTATTTTATAGTAATATTTGTTTTCACCAGATAGAAAATAGTATTGCGTGTGACGTTTATTCTGCACTATGTAATGCATTAATTTATACAATTTGAGTAAGTAATAAATTGTTCACCAATTACTGCTGAACACGGTAAAACCTCACAATGATTTAATAAATAAAAAAAGTAATTATACAAAACCCTTGTCACGTTCATCATTTGCATTTCTTCCATTTTAATGTTATTTTGGTTTGAAAAAACTGTTTCGCTCCCGAGTAGTATCTGATGTTTTGTCGTGTTAGGGAATTTTGAAATATCCTATGAAAAATTATTTTTCCTGCATTGTAACATTTTTTTTTTTTTAATATTCAATGGAATAAATCATTGGAGCCAATACTGAAAGGTGTTTGGGTTGGAAATTGTTAAATTTTTTTTATATTCCGAATAATCTTTACTTCTATGATTTTTCTTTTCACTAAGCTTTCAACCTAAGATTATGACAAGTCTAAAAGCAACATCATTTCACGTATAAGAATTGTCATTTTTTAATAATTAAATAAATCATGTCATTATCATCAAGAATCATGTTTTTATATATAAAGTACATAATATCGCGTTTTGACTTTTGTCGCCAGCATACGTGATTAAATAAACTGTGGCCACATTAAATGGAAAAAAGAAATATTATGATTTTTTTAAAATACAAATCGGAATTTCTTCAGCTACTATAAGTTAAATGATGTTAATTTATGACATGTATTGTAAAATCTTTCTGAAGAGAACATAGGCTCTGGGATTGAAGTATTTTTAGTTTTTTGAGAAAATTTTATCTATATAGTTCTCGAGTGTTGATGAATTTCCGGCATTTTTGATGCCAGGAATCCGTGAAAATTGCATCAAGTTACATTTTTTATGTTAAAAAAATTTTTTTTCTTATTCATTACTCTGAAAAATAATAAAAAATGTTTTTTATAAATCATTCAAATTTAAGAAATTATTCAATTGTATCTGAAAGGTAAAAAGAAAATTTTAGAAATTACTGAAATACTTGGAAAAGATATTTGTTTTAGAATTTAATTATTTCCAATCGTTGACGAACTCGTTTCGCTGAAAGATTTTTCAAGTATAAGAGTTTCCGAGCATAACATTTATTTACATTTCGTACTTTGCAGTCCAACATTTATTATATACGTATTTAATATAATGGAACTCGTTTTTCGTGATTTTCTAGTGAATGTGGTTGAAATTTCGTGTTTTTCCAATCCTTTTCGTATTTTCCATATTTTCTCTTTACTTATACAACTTCAAAAGATTTCTGTAATTATGAATTTCTATGTAACTTCCTGAAATCTATCCCCTAGATGTGGAAAAATTTTTAAATTCTAAGTATATATTTTTGTAGTTTAATAATAAAATAATATGAAGATGGATATTTTTAAGAAACGCTTTCTGAATAATTTTCTGTCAACGCCTATGAATTTCTTTGATTCGAAATACATGGATGTGTCCAGTCAAAAACCACATTAACAATAGAAACATAATAAGAGATACGTTACATGAAAACTTGGAAAAAAACGGTAAGAATATAACCCAAAAGTAGATAATGTCAGTAATGAAAAAAAAATTTTCATACTTATTCAAGTTACCTTTTACAGTTGTCAATTTTGTGTATTTTTATTTCCTATTTCGTGATTTCTACATTATGCATTCTTTCTTATCGTTTTTTCCCGAGTTTTCTCGTAACATTTCTCAAATTATGTTTCTATATTTTATGTGGTTTCTTACTAGACTCTTCTACGTTTTGAATCAAAGTAATTTAGAGCTTTTCACAGTAAAGTATGCAGAAAGCGTTTCTGGAAAACATCTATGTCGATATTATTTCCTCATAAATGTAAGAAAATATTTAAAATATTTATACATTTCAACATCTAGAGCATAGAATTTTAGGAAAGAACATGGAAAATCATAATATCCGAAAATCTTGAAGTTGTATGAATAAGGAGAAAATATGAAAAATACGTTAAGG
Source organism: Platygaster orseoliae (assembly GCA_030522825.1). Lineage (NCBI taxonomy): Eukaryota > Metazoa > Arthropoda > Insecta > Hymenoptera > Platygastridae > Platygaster > Platygaster orseoliae. The sequence continues at coordinate 11,687 of JAPYZL010202783.1, read as the reverse complement.
ATTTGAAAAAGACGAAATTCCAATAACATTGGTAAAAATTAACAAAAATCTAGTTCGATTATATTTATTGAATATATAATAAATGTTTGGCTTTTGAGTTCGAAAAGAATATAAATTTAAAGCCCCGAAATTCTGATAATTTGGATAATAAAATGGATAATCTTTTAGCGAAACCAGATCTTCACTAATTAGAAAGAATTTTATTCCAAAAGAAATATATTTTTCAATTATTTCAGGAATTTCTAAAATTCCTTTTATACCTTTAAACTTTGGAGAATTTGTATAACAAATTTTTTTTATTCGTAGCTAGAAGGAGTGGGACGAAAGTCGATTTCCCTCCCCTGAGAGCATCGCCAGATCAACAACGAAAGTTGCAACAACAGCAGGCACTACAACCGGCGTAAGAATTGGCGCTACAACCGGTGCTACAACCGGCGCAAGAATTGGCGCTACAACCGGCGCTACAGCAGGCGCTACAACCGGCGCAGCAGTTGGCACTACAACCGGCGCAGCAACTGGTGATGCAGCAATCGGCGCTACAACCGGCGCAGCAACTTTTGGCGCAGTAACTGTTGGCGCAGCAAGAATGGCCGTATTTGTGGAGTAGAGGGGCCTGGCAGGGTCGAGGAGGCGATGCAGCAAGAAGCCAAGGGGGAATCGGGAAGATCGTGAGAAAAGTGAGTTAGAAATACGAATTTTTCAATTTTGTTGTGTCAAAAAATGAAGAAGTCGTCTGATGTACAATAACTGTCGGAGTAATTCAAGTTGCCTCTTTGTTTTTTTGTAGGTAATGTTTCATTGTAGAAGTCTAGAATTCTGATATCGATTAAAAAAAAATTTTTTGTCATCTTGATTTATATCAACAAACGAAAGAGTTGTAACGAAAAAATCCTGATTCAGCATCATTTTTTTAAAGAATTTTTTGCCAATAATACGTATGTAAAATAAACGACATTCAATATTATTCTACATTGGCAAAAATTTTTTGTCAGGGAAGAACGGTTTTTAAAAACTAAAGTGCCATTTTCATAGATTTCTTTTGAAATTACTTTCTGAAAACTTAGTAATTTTATGAAAAATGGTTGAATGATAATGCTTATGTTATAGTGCATCAAAAATGATTTATTTTCGATAACTTACAGCTCAAGGAATGTCAAAAACCATAAATCCTATTTCACTCTATAAAACTAATTATAAATGAACGAAAAACGAAAAATTTTACACCCCAAAAAAATGATTGAAAAATTAACGATAAAAAATATTTGATCAAGAAAAGTTATCGTATTCTTAATATTACCAACAAATGTTTTTAAATTTATTAAGTTCTGTATTTTCTTGTTTTCGAAAGAAAATTATTTTTGGTAAATTAAAACAATAGATTATTCTTAAGATTCAATCATTCTTGATAAAATAAGAGAGTCACAAAAAAATTAAGCATAAATAAAAATGCACAAATGGCACTCTGACTTCAAAAATCGTAGTTCGTAAACAACGAATTTTCGTCAATTGATATTAACATTGAATATTGTTTTTTTTACTAACATATTTTTTTTTAATGAAAAAAGTACAAGCAGATGTAACATCGAAATTTTTCCGTTAAAAGTTACTTGATCTTGTATATTATAATCATGATTGCTGAAACGTTGATATGAAAAAATTAAGTTTGAAATTCTCGTAAGACAAAAGAAGTCTTGAATTACAACACTTGTACTATTTCCGGTCGATCTATTAGACTGGAAAGAAAAATTTACATGTGGCAGTCAGAAAATGTAAACTTAATAGCTCATTTTTCGGAAATTCTGTACGATGAAGAATAGTATTAAATATTTTTTTTATATTTATCAATAACATACCTATTGAATACTACACAATTTGGTTTTTTTATTGCAGGCTGTGAAAAAAGCATTAAAAACGTCGGAGGTACAATCACATAATGGCACTTGGCAACAACTTTATGCAGAGCAGGAAGTGGCGCCTTTTGAACATTATAACAACCAATATCATCCAAATCACTCCTACCAGACGAACCCGCGTACCCCTAACTTCCCCCGAAATCAAAATTTGGATAATATCGGATACTCCTATTATAACCAGCCACCACATTAAATTTTGTTATATCATTGTATATGGTTACATAGTACATTCTAACGATATTCGCAAATGATTGTATATCTTTTATTACACCTTTGAAAAATCTACTATGTATAGTGTGGCAAAAACAAACGTAGACCACCTCAACTTTTCAAACCCATTTTTTTTTCTGCAATTTCGAATGTAAAAATGCATATACTCGACAGCAGTGCCAGGTAGTAGGCAGGCATGGCAGTTTCAAGTGTGCATTTTCATTGAGTAGTTTTGCTAAAAAACGGGATCGAAAATTAAATATGGACGAATTCTGTACTGTTTCCTCTTAACTACTACAATTAATATTACAATTATAATAGTACATAAGTTAGTAATAATACATACAATCATTAAAAATTAAATTGAAGATATAAAGTAATATGCACTTTAATTGTGACAAAACAGTATTCCAATTAGACGCTCCACAATCAAAGAAGAATGCAGAGAATGTCCCGTTTGTTCTTCTTCGTCGGATAAGCGATGAAGAGGAAACATCAGGAGCGACATCGGCACCCCCGGTTCAAACAATGCAGAAAAAGAAAAAGTTAAAAACGATTAACAAATAATAACAGTTGACTATATTTCATTCGAAGAACTATAAAAATTATCATATACAAACTAAAACTTTCTAAAGAGTGAGTTACTATGTGAAAAAATATAATAATAATGAAAGGTTCTTTATATAAGATATTCTCCAAAAAAGTATCTTAAATCCAAAAATTTCTATCAATGAGATATTATGTATAACAATATCTTATTTCGTAATTGTTCTTCGTAGATCTTCGCTCGTCACAGGAAAAAAATGGCGCTGAGAACAGGGTTTTGCTTCAAAGGGTGATTTAAGGAGTTTATACAATGTTTTTCTCTAAGAGGGTGATTTAAGGAGTTTCTACGGGTTTTTCTTTCAGGGTTTTCTTTTTTGAAAGGAATGATTTGAGGGGATGTCGAAAAAGATTTTGAAGAGAGTGATTTGGGAGTTCATAACTCTCTTTTTGTATTTATGGGACATATTAAGATACCTAATCTGACTTAGCAGTACTTTTGTCGTGAGCGTCTCTAATTAAAAGCATTTGTGACCTACAAGTCGCTGGGGGTTATCGAAAAAAGGGGCTTTAAATTATGCCTAGATGCCAAAATTGAATTTGAACCCCACTTATGAAACCACAAACATCACTAGAAGTGGTGCTTTTACTGAAGAAGATAGAGAAGCCTATTTGGAATAGAATCGCAGAAAGAATCTAAGCGAAAATGAAGGACAAACACCCCAAGAAGCACTAGCATATAACATGGCTAATCAAGATAATCTTCGCGTGAGAGATGTGATAGATATGGTACCCAATTGTTCTGGTGGAAAAAATGGTGCCAGTTTTCACGAGTTTGCATCAGCCTGCAAGAAAGCTAAAATGTTACTACCAGCTACATCAGAGGCAAGCCTCGCGGGTCTCATCACTGGTAAACTTACTGGTATTGCTTTAGGATTATTCGAATCTGAGGTTCCTGCCACAATCGATATTCTCCTGAAAACACTTAGCCCATTCTCTCCCTTGGAGAGCACATTCGAAATGTGCGGAAAAATGGCTCGAACTGTTCAGGGCCCTAACGAAGAGACCGCCAAATTTTTCTATAAGATCCAAAATTTAGGGAACAGGGTCATTGCAAATATTAAAAAAGAAAATAATGGCACTATAGCAGCTGCCAGGCAAACCGAAATCAGTACAGAAGCATGCAGGGCCTTCATGAACGGATTGCGAACGGAAATTCGTTCACTCATGCCTGACACTGGAGACCACAGCAGGGCCAAAGGCAATAGAGATTGAGAAAATCCTAATGAAACGAAACAATTTCAGTCTTCTTGTCGCAAACTGCTTACTATGCAAGTCCCGAGACCACGATAGTAGCGAATGTCCTCGATTGACCAGCATAGAGAAATTTAAAACCGAAATCTGTCAATTGTGTAAACTAACAGGGCACGAGGCACCAGCATACCCGTCAATTAGAAACCGCGGGTGTAGATATTGTAAGCTCACAAATCATTCAACTGAAAACTGCCGTTTCAAACTCATTCGAGTAGTTCAGACCTAACAATCTTGAGCTACAAATTCCGACAACGGTCCTAACTTCTATAATGACCGCCAACTGTCACGCTATCATAACCCCGGACCAAATACACAATATTATGGCAATCCAAGAAACAACCAGAATTTTTCGAACATTCACTACCGAAATAATTGGGACCAGAATAATCATCGGAACTTCCCAAACCCTCAGAACAACCGAGACAGGAATTATCAGGGTTTTCAGAACGATTGGCAACCAACTAACCGAGATTTCTAGAACAACCCCCGACACAATAAAAATTTCTAAGGCAGAAACAACCAGAGTTTTCAGAACAATGGGCAATCATCCAATCGAGAATTCCAGGACAACTCTCGAAACAGAAACAACCAGAGTTCACACAACGATTAGCAAGTATCAAACCGAAATTTCCGTAACAATCGAAATTCCCAAAATAACCCGGGTTTCCAAGATAATCGGAACTTCCAAAACCGGAACTTTTCGAATTTTCAGAACGACCGCTCAAGAAATAATGGACCCTCTGACAACCAGCGAGACTCCCAGCAAAAAACGGGAAAGGCCTCTCGCATGGGAGGGGCCTACCCAATCACGACACGGAAAACAAGTAGGGATCTACAACGTTTCCCTTAAAGCATCAAACACGCCATGCATAGAGGTAAATATAGATGGGCAGATATTGAATTTTATGTTAGACTCTGAAGCCAGCATTTGCCTAATTAAGGAGAGATTTGTCAAAGATGGATTTATAAATAGATACAAGAAACTTTAATTGACAGGCATTACGGAGGAACGAGTTGACACCCGAGGTACAGTTATCTTAGACATCTTTGGAATACCGGCAAAATTTTTTATAGTGTCTGATTCATTTTCCATAGAACCACATGACGCCATACTAGGTAACACCTTTTTTCAGAAAACTCCTTCTAAATTGAACTGGGCTGATCACTGTTTTGAGATAAACGATAGAAAAATACCCTTTTTGAATTCTAAATTAACCATGAAAGTTCCCGCAAGGTCCAGACAAATATTTCAATTAAGAATCAAACAAACTGCATTGAAGATTGGTATGATAGAACCCCTCTGTTTAGAAAAAGGTTTATATACTGGAAATGCCGTTGTGAAAAATCAAAATGGATCAGTAATTTTACCTTTCATTAATACTACCGAGCAAGACATTAAAATCGAATTACCAGAACTCGAACTACATTAGATTTTGAAATTAAACGAAGGTAATGATAGCAAAGGATCAAAAAAAAGAACCAGGAGGAAGCGAAAAAAGAATGGGAAATCAAGTAGAATCTTTCAAATAAACACCCGATCGCGGTTAGAAAAAGTAAAGGATCTTTTACGACTTGATGACTTAAGTCAATCTAAGAGGAACGAGATTCACAATCTTATAAGGGATTCCGCCGATTGCTTTCATTTACCAGGTGAAAAACTGACAAGCACCCCCTTGCATCAACACTCAATTATCACGGAGGACCACAACCCTATACATACGCGGCAATATCCGTTCCCACCAAAATTGAAGGAAGAATAAGATAAATAAGTGGGAGAGTTACTTGACAACGAGATAATCAGACCCTCATTCTCCCCTTACAACACCCCGCTATGGATAGTCCCGAAGAAGACTGATAGCCAGGGTAATCAAAAATGGCGAATGGTACTTGACTTTCGTGCTCTTAACGATAAGATGGTTGGAGATTCATACCCACTACCGAACATTGTGGAGATTTTAGATCAATTGGGAGGAGCAAAATACTTTTCCATCTTCGACTTAGCATCTGGGTTCCACCAAATAGAAATGAAAGCCGAGGATGCAGCTAAGACAGCCTTCTCCTCAAGCCATAGACACTGGGAATTTGCGAGAATGCCATTCGGTTTGAAAAATGCTCCCGCCACTTTCCAGAGACTAATGGACGTCGTCCTTTCGGGATTGCAAGGAACCGAATCATTCGTTTACATGGACGATATTGTCATTTACGCCCGAGATTTGAGCGAACACAGGAAGAAGTATAAGTTACTGATCGCGAGATTGCGAGGGGCCAACCTGAAGTTAAAGCCTGACAAATGTGAGTTCCTAAGACGAGATATAACCTTTTTAGGACACCGGATTACAGAAAATGGTCTTAAACCTGATCCCAACAAACTCAACGCTGTCCAGAACTTCCCTCGACCTAAGAACGTTAAAAATGTACGTCAGTTTCTTGGGTTAGCTTCGTATTACAGAAGGTTCATCGACAGTTTTGCTAAGATTTCAAAACCCTTGACTCAGCTACTGGAGGACATTTGTTTTGAGTGGAAAGACGACCAGGAACGGGCCTTCGAACTTTTAAAAGAAAAGCTTTGCAATATTCCAGTACTCCAATATCAAAAATTCGAAGAACCCTTTATCCTCACTATAGACGCTAGTCAGTAAGCTATAGGAGGTATCCTCAGCCAGGAAAAAATCAGTAAAGATCGCCCTTGTGCCTACGTATCACGTCAATTAAACAAGGCCGAAAGGAATAACAGTACTTATGAAAAAGAGGCATTGGCCATAGTTTATTGTGTTACGCATTTTCGCACATATTTGTACGGAAGAAAATTTACTATATTAACAGACCATAAACCCCTCTGTTGGATGAAGACAGCAAAAGACCCCACTAGTCGACTTACTAGATGGAAGTTAAGATTGGAAGAATTTGAATACACTGTTCAATACAGAGCGGGTGTAACTAATGTAAATGCGGATGCCCTATCCAAAAATCCTGTTCCTGAACTGGAAGATATTTTATCAGAAAGCATCCATCTTATCAACCCCGAATTTTTTCGAGAAAATCATTTAACCCCGATACGGCTTGCATACAAAAAGCCGTATAGCCTACCCTTCGAAGATGTCAAGTCGCGTACAACGCTGAGGTCCGAAAACATTAAAACAATGATGCGCCTTTTCGACGGTGTTCGAGTAGATAGGCTAAGTCCATATATTTGCTGCCCAACACGGACGTTCCTCTGTTTCTTATATGAAATGAGAAACGATGCCAAAGTCAAGGACGCATACAATAACATGTGCGAAGAAAAGGCGCCGAATCGCAATGGGATTAGGGAAGTCCTGAACAATATATTGTCAGGTTTCGATGTAGAAGTTTCCAAGGACTTGATCACCAAAATCAATACGTTCTTCCGCCCATCCACGAAAAATAAAGAAAGTGGGGAATACCCCCCTACCCGCTCCGGTTTAGAAGCTCGGTATATACTCGACAGCATGGCAAATGTATTCGACAATTATGAAGAAGCCGACAAAAGGACAATGAGAATTTTTTTCGCGATCCAGCTGTGCCCAGATGTGATCCTCAAAAACATTACGGCCCGAAGCATCATATATCCATTATGCAGCTCAATAGAAGACAAACTTGCACGAGAAAATATCGTCGCCAACACGAGGGCCGATGAAACTTTGTTCTTATCGCAAAGAAAAGACGACAGAATTGCAAACCCATTAAAAGTTTCAAAGGACGGACATGATTTTTATGTCGTACCGACATATGATATCGGAGAAGATGAAATGGTCCCGTATGAGAGGTTGTAATCCACCCGCGATCCCGACAATGATTTGAAGATCTAAGAAAACGACGAGCTTCTCAATGTGGAACCCTCGGACAACGACATTTCGGATTCAGAGGAAGAAGAGAAAGAAGAGGAACAAGAGCCAGAAGAGGAAGAAGAGCACGAAGAGGAACAAGAGCCAGAAGAGGAAGAAGAGTAAGAAGAGACAACCGAGGCAATGGAATTGGATGATTCGGAATGCACGTGTGAAGAAGGAAGATGCACATGTACGCCGGGCGACAATTGTCAACGACGACGACAACAAACGACAAGGAAGACAAAGACAAAAAGGAAAACGAATAAAAGAAAAAAAGCACGAAAGCCGCAATTGCCAGTTCAAACTTGTAAGGTTCACGATGTTGTCGTTTTTCAACCTAAAAAAAATGATTCAAGTGGCCAGCGAAAGTCACGTCTATCACGGCACACCCGCTATACGAAATTTCATGTAACCAAACTGCCGACGACAGCACACCGGCAATATCGAGGAAATACCTTGTGCTGTTTGATGCTGCAGAGTACGCCGCATATTTAAATAGTCTACCACAAACGCACAAATTACTGAGCAGCGCGAGAAAAGCTGCGAAAGAAGCAGCTTTGGATGCGGCAAAGATGCCACAAAATCAGTAGGCGAGAGAAAAGCTGCAGTACTAGGCAACAGTTTCTCCCGGGGAAGAGAGATGTGAAAGCGAGCTTTTATTTTATTTTTCCTAGATTTTTGAAACGACTTTGAAATCCCGTTCGAAGTATTACACAATACACTAGCGAAAAAATAGCCCAGACATTTTCGATTAACACAAATGAGACATATTACGAAACATACTTAAATGAGCTAGAGATAGAATACTATTGAAACACACGAGCAGACATCTAAATGAACTTCAAACGAGACAGTGATTAACGCAATACAGTAAACGAAATAGACTTGAATGAGCTAGAGTTTGGAACTCTATGGAGACACACGAGCAGACATCTAAATAGACTTCAATTTAGATATAGACGCGATGGAGACATACGTACGAAAATCGTAATGGATTTCAAATTCAATATAGATTCCAGACGCAAGATTAGAAATACGTGCAAGACTCACTTCCTCCCCGATCCCCTATATAAACCCGGTTCTTATCTGCAACTTCGAAGTCTGTTTCCAACGTTCGTAGCGACAACTACTCTGTTAGTTCTTACGCTTTGGAGCAACTTCAATCCCCCGTACCGTTCCCCGGGGTCCAAAGCTTGACATAACGACAGCTTACCTGACCCTTCCTTGAGCCGAATTCCCTTGACCACACTACGTCCAGAACTATGTTCAGGCCCTCAAGTGGATCAAGAGAACGATAAGTAAGCACTTACCTTTTTTTTCTTATTGTTAAATACTTTTGTTAGGTTACAATTCAAGAGATAGTATTATCGAAAATTGCCGAAACTTAAATATACCAAGCGAGCGAAATGCTCCGCAGATGTCCCTATATGCACTTGGTAATTTAGGCGGCAGCAATTACTTAGATGAATTTCGTGTACATATTTGTACCCCTTTTTATGCAATTATAAACATTAGCGTTTAATACATTTGATATTATAGAAATCAAATTAAACTTAAAGAATCGGATTGGACATTTTAAATTGAACCAAATTAGAAATTATAGGATGTATTTAAATCAAGAATCAGATAGTTAATAGGGATATTTGAGTTAGGGATTAGGGTGGTTTTTCCCCTGAATCACGATGAAATTATTCAAATTCTAGTGCATACGGTCAGTGGTCTAATTAGCAACTTGCACAGCGTAATAAAACATCATCGCCTCAAGCCAAGCTCGAGGTTGAAGGATTTCCAGAAACGGAAAATAAGTTCTGTATTTCACCGTTTGAAAATATTAAAACAACTGAATCCAGAAGATTCTATCACGTTACAAGAAGTAGATAAATTGATAGCAAAGAGAGCTGCCGAGTACTATGGAGTTTCCTTAATAGTCCCAGCTACAAAAATCAAACTATCATGCATCGGGTGTAAAAAGGACCAAGAGTTGTCCTTAGATACTCCCCCCATGGATCAAGAAATAGAGGATTGAATTCCCCCTCTTCCCGCGGATCCGGAGATTTACGAATGCCTCCTGGAAGACATGAATGTCAAACCTGGGGCTGCAGAAAAGGGTATTGCCAGAGTCAACATCTAACGTGATCTTTCGTGTTGTAATTTAGAGGTTAGCGTTACTCTTCTTGATGTATTGGGATAATTAGTGAATAATAACACCACAGGAATGGTTTTAGACGTTCTTTACTTGTTTCATTTCTTACTCTTTAAATCATTTCCGACTTCCCTTCCAAAAAGTCGGATGAAGGGTCCCTGCAAGCCGTTGTTTACAGTGGGTCCTTTTCTGTATCGACGAAATCAAAGAGCTTAACTCTCTGAAGTATTAACCCGACACGAATATACCTCAACCTTAAAATATTCCTCTCACTATTTTGACACGTTCTTGCATTATAGATAAAGCTCCTAGATCTTCGCTCGTCACAGATTAGCGAGACATTTACTATTTTAGTAAATTTAACGGTTGAAATCGAATGATGTCAAAAATAAAATGAAATCCAAATCTAGATGGTTTATTTTGAAGGAATAAATTGAAGTTTTTCTATATTTTTTCCAACACGATATCGATATTTTTTAATCACTGTAATGGGTATTACACTGGTAAAATATTACGCAATCTCCCTTAGGGATTAAATATTGAAAAGCATATGTGCCTACATGAAATATACTTATAAAAATAGGGGAGTAAATGAAAAATTGAGAAAATAGAATTTTTTCCAAGTATATGGAAAATTGAAATGAAACGACTTCTTATTAGAAAATAGTCATTTTGTGAATCAGATTGGCTTAGAAATTTCTATTTTAAAATACAGATCAAAAAAATGCAGCTGTTTTGAACGATTTTCTTTGTCGTCGAAAAATGACCAGTGGCAAAACGTATGTATGCGTACAACAAATAAATGGAATTTTACAAAAATTGACACAACAACTTATATGATTGACTTTGTATGAACTTATATGTGGCTACAAATTTGGCGAATCCTGAGCTAGTTTTTCAAAAAAGTTTACTCGATGCCAGTCGACAATGACTGCATTTTTTGAGTATATATCACAATGAAAAACAAAATTTTTTGTGTCCCTAAAAAAATTTACTTTTTTACAAGACGTCTCAATCACGGAAATTTCTTGTCAGTTTTTCTACAGCCCACTTCTTGTCAAAGAAAAATAGTTGATACTAGTTGGAACCTCAGTGCCGCCACTGTAGAGTTTTCAATGCGGGAACTAAGAGTAGTCTGTGTTTGGGTAAAGTCGATTCTGCAGAAATCTACGATGTATAATGTGGCAAAAACCAACGTAGGTAAAAATGCATATACTCGACAGCAGTGCCTAGATACAGGTAGTAGGCAGGCATGGCAGTTTCAAGTGTGCATTTTCATTGAGTAGTTTTGCTAAAAAACGGGATCGAAAATTAAATATGGCCGAATTCTGCACTGTTTCCTCTTAACTACTACAATTAATATTACATTTATAATAGTACATAATTTAATAATAATACTAACAATAATTAAAAATTAAATTGAAGATATAAAGCAATATGCATTTTAATTGTGATAAAACAGTATTCCAATTAGACGCTCCACAATCAAATAAGAATGCAGAGAATGTCCCGTTTGTTCTTCGTCGGCTAAGCAATGAAGAGGAAACGTCAGGAGCAACTTCGGCACCCCCGGTTCAAAATGCACGAAAAAGAAAAAGGTAGTTTTTCGTCCTTTATATCCAAAAAAAAAAAAAAAAAAAAAAAAAAAAAAAAACAAATAACAAAAAATAACAAATAACAAAAAAAAAAATGAAAAAATAAAAAAATTATAAAATAAAA